>JAODOY010026676.1:0-23299 GCA_025399855.1 Forbesichthys papilliferus | reverse complement strand
ATCACCGAACACAGACACTGTGCAGGTGACTAAATGGACTAGCTCCCCCCAGCTAAACCCCCAGGCACTGCAGGCCAGGGCACACACCTACCCATAATCCAGCCCACCAACCATGCACCACCATGTCGCCACCATTAGCGGAACCCCGGATATGGTATAGCATATACTAATGTCTATAAAATGTATTCCTTTCGCTAAACTCATTACATCATACTGTATGTACCGGCAGAAATGCCCATGTTCTGCTATATCACAGTCAGCCCGTGACTTGGGAAATGCTTTAACCGAAAATGATTTCAGTCACTAGTAAACAACAATTATTGAGTTTATTTAAACTTTTCCTTTGGTTAAAATATTGTAGAGTTTTGGTGAATTAAATATTTAGTATTAATGTCTCAATTCCATGTAATATATTAGGCAATTATGTAAATTGCCTAAAGATTCATACAGTACAGCTTCAAGGTTGCATGTATATTTAATTTTCGTTGCACCAGTATTTACTACGCTAATTTAATATCATGTTCCTCTCAAATGTATTTAACAGGCTTAAAAATCTAGCAAACTTAGCCTTAGACTTTAAACCTTTGAACATTAAAAACTTGTATTAGAAAATGTAATCAGAAAACTTGACTCAAAATTAAGATCTTTTGGGTAAGACATGTCTGGAACAGTAAGCCTGGAGGAAAGTACTGACATTATCTAATCCCTTTATGTATGATGTATATTATGATCATTTTCACAAATGTCTTTTATTAATGATAGATTTACCACAATCATATTCCTAGAAATGCTAACTGCACAATAACATTTGTTTTTTGAGCTGTAAACTCAAAAAGTACTGAACTGTGATGAGTAAAATTGCAAAAATCTTTTTTAGATTTTTAGAAATCTGCATTTTGTGTGTTGAAAATAATTTCTGTTAATAATCATCCAGGGCCATTTCTCATTTCCAAGCATGCGATTGGAACACTGATGAAATGTAAAAGTTAATGTTAAAAGGGCCTCCCCCTCCCCGCCTGTCACTCAGTTCCTTGCCTACTTTTTGGAATGTTTCAATATTGTGTAGTGAGTGGAGTCAGGCTTATATTGGGGCTGGGGAGGAAGTCATACTTCTGCAATCCTGCATTCACATGATGTTGGAATCTGAATTCCTGAGTGGCTAGATTTAAGTTTGAACAGTCCTTCAAATCAGAACAATATCAGAGAAACACAGAAAATATTTTGGTAGGATAATTTCCAAGTTGTTGACGTCACCAGTTTCAGAGAAAATATGAATATTTTTCTAATTTGATATTTTCTTAGCCACCCATCTCTCACTGAGCAGATTCTCTGCCTTGCTTTTTGACATTCATGGTCATGTCATCTAATTTCTATTCACTTAAGACATCCCTTTAATTTGACACATGTAATAACCCTTTTTCACCCATTTACCCCTTTTCATATCCTTTTAATATAGTTACTGTCAAGTTGTATGTGTCCTGTGCTGTGCTGTGCCCCACTTGAAAGGTTTTTATTTCCCAGTGATGTAACTGGATTTTTCTTAATGAACAATGGCCACACAAGTTTCACATCTGTTATTTTTCTCCTCTTTTATTTCATTATATGTTCGAGGTGATAGCCATAAGTCACAAGGTAAAAAACCCTTCAAGATAGAAAATACAAACATCAGACCTTTTTATATAAACACGCAAATGCAAATCCATTATTATATTCACTTCTGGCATACAGGATCATATATCCAATAAGCCAAAATAATATCTTTAAATTGTACTAAATAGTTAAATATATTAATACAGGCATTAAATATATCTGTTTCTAAATTGACTCAATTGCAAAAAGTATCTTACACGCATTTTAAAATTGTTCCCATACTTTTCTAAACATGAGAGATGTACATACACACAACTCACACGGTCCTTTTAAATGTTACTCAAATAGTTTAAAATAAACCTGAGGTCTACGCCCTTTCATAAATGTTACCCAAGTAGTTTTAAAATTAAGATGCGGTCTACGCCTTGTCAGATGCAATGAACGTAAATAATCTCCAGTGGATCATGACCAGACCCTATACAAAGTGATATACCAAGGTAGGACTCCCAGGGTATAGTGTATGGTTGGAATCAGGGATCACAATCATTTCAAAATATATCTATCTTTTTAAATAGAGGAAGAATACAGTAGATTTAGGTAAACAAAATCAGATTGTTACATGGAAGAGGGTTGCTGCTTCCTCTGGATTACATCCAAAAATATGTTGTCATTAGGAAGTTAAATGTTTCAGTGTGCACTCCTAATGTTCTTTCACATGTAACATTTAGACTAAATATACACTGTAATACCTAAATTAAATGCAAGATAAGATGTATTGATGGGTATTGGTGTAGGGTCTACACCAATACCCATACAGTTTTTCTGCTGAGAATTTATAAAATAGTATCATTTTTAACAAATATGTAAAAGTAATTTTAGTGAAATATTTTTCAAGAAGTTAGTTTAAAATATACTGTATTGTATGTACGGCAAAAAGGTACTGTATGTCAAAAATACTCAGTCTCAGGTCAAGAGGTCTACATTTTATCCGCCACATAACTACTAGAATCACAGTGTTACAATAACCTTTACTTTTCATTTTGTGTTCTTTGGCACCGTTCCAATTCATCTTCAACAATGAAAGGCGGGTATGCTAATCTTGTTCTCACTAAATGGGCACAGCTCTTTGAGGAGAGGTTAAGTTTTTCCCCTGGATTTCAACAAATGACTTCAGTGGGAGTGAGAAAAGACAAAGTTCCCTGAGTTAGAAATTCATGGCAATCTCAATACTGCTTTTATCCTGTCTCCAGTGAGCCTACAGTTAAAGGGCTAAGGTCTCAGCTCCAGGCCGAACCCGGCTATAGAGAGCCACCCTCAGGAGAGGATGTCAACGTGGCAAGGGCACCAAACACATTCTGGATGCATAGATGCCATTTATCATGGTTGACAACTTCACCTCTTAGTGCCATTTGGGTTTATTACTAGTACATTTCTCCACACATAATGAGGTTTTCAGTAGCACTTGTCCTCTGAGACCAGCTTCAGTTAAAGAATCCAATGGTAACATCAAGGTGACAGTTTTTGTTCTTTTTTTAACCTTTTATGTAGTTTGCTAAAGTTTGCTAAATATGACTTGACACAGAAATAAAATTAAATTTAACAATAAGTGTAGTTTCCTACGTTGGCTACAAGGACATTACTTGTTTTGTAGGTCTTTAGTTATAAGATGTGACAGCCAAACCCCTACAATATGGATTTCAGTATGAAATCAAAATGTTGTTGTTTGCTTTTCAAGAACCCACCATGGTTTTCCCAAAATAAAGTTCCATTCATTAGAATCAGCAAAATCGTTCTGTATAAAGGATTTATAAATGAAAGCAGTACCAGCAAAACGCACATGCACTTATCTGTTTATTTATGGTAATATATTTACAGTAAGCCTAGTATATCCCTACAAACAGTATATTTATTATAGTATATAATTTCTTTTAATAGGCTTTTTAATAGTAAAGTAATTTAGTCCAAGTGTATTGTGGCTTTTATTACAACATATTCTGTCTGGAAAAATGTGATATCGTGGGAGTGTTTTGGTAGTCTGGCTCAGCCCGGCTATTTCTCTCAGCTCAGTGTAGTAAAGATGCAGCGAAAGATTTTGGCGTTAGAGCTAGATGAAGCGATACAGTTGTATCATGTATTATTTAAAGGTTGCTACAATAGTTTCAAAATGAACCCGAGGTCTACGCCCATTAGAATGCAAAGACTAAATATTCACCAATGGAGTGTTTGGGTTGAAGCATGCAGGTCATCCCCTCTGCCTACAGTACATATAACACATATCTGTCTTCATCTTAACCATAACTGGCTAATTTTAACTTATATATCGTTATATTGTACTATACCCTCTGAATCATACAAGCCGGACCTGTCCACATGTCCTAATATTGAGCCTAATGCCTAATCTTGACCAGAATATACAGTACAGGACCATATAAATATCCCATGAGCACCGATTTAGAGCACAAACTACAGCCCACCAGCTCCCTTACATTGTGTAGAAGCACATCCAAGTGGTTGGTTGGCATGGCGAGCACTTCCACAGATAAGAATTACTTTTGCATGTGAAGATATTAGTGCAGAGCAGAGCTGAGAGTTTGCTTCCTGTCATTTAGATAGGCTGCTCTTGTTAGCGCGAGGGACGTGTATGTGGCTGTCAGAAGAGTTCCCTGAATGAATTGCTCCTGCTACCCACTGATGGCAGAGCACTGTTATAACTGATGCAAGATAGGTCATATTGTATGTTTCAGTCACTATACATGTTTTAGCTATACTATTTAACCAGAAAACATAAATAACGTATTGGGGCCTATGATACTGCAGTGTGTAGTTGTTGGTTTATTATTAAAGATATATGTTAATGGTATGTTTGCCACGAGAAAGCCTTCAGTGAAACTGTGGCAGGTTTAGCAGGACATTTATCTGAAGCAATACAGTAGCACAGTGCTGGTACAAGCTATATTGTGTACTCTAAACCCAGTAGTCCAACAACATGAGAACTAACCTACTATGCCCCTGTTTATTCAAAATGTCAAGGCAAACTGCAAATGGAATGAATGTATCCAACTTATCAAGGCAAGGTAAGTGTTTTTCAAAGGGCATCTTTGATGTAACTAATTAACGCAAACTTCTCAGTGGTTGTAACACCTGTCAGCATAGAGGGCCAGTGCTGTGGGCAGTTATTCATTTTTTATTTCATTTGAAACCTCCCTCAAGTGCTATTTATTTTTGATGCCTTGTGTTGCAGTATACAGTACAAAACACTGCATTTGTTTTATCCATGAAATGTGTCGTACTGTACTGTACAAGGCAGAAATGTAGCCACATAGTGCACTGTAAGTGTCTACATTTCAGCCTTGAAAGATTACATTTGCCTAAGACTCACATTGTCTTTGTCTGTTAGATGGAGCCAATAATGATCTTTATTGAGATTTTGATGGTAGGGGTGACTGTGATGAACAGCTGATTGATTTGTGCCAACGGGTACTATCTTTGTTCGAAAAATTAAATATGCTCTTTCAAATGTACAACGTAATTCATTCTCTGCTTCTGGGATCCATCATAATGTTCAAATCAATATTTAATATCCTAGGATCAATGTTACGTGAGATTTTACTTTGCATGGGTTCTGCCTGCATGCTGATATATGCAATATTGAATCATAGAGGTGAAAAGGCCACTTATTGCAAACACATCATACCCATGTCAGCAAAGGATTACATGAGAAATGTCTCCATTTTCTCTATTTGTTTTGGTGTCCAAGGTTTTTACTCTTTATGGTTCAATCTATAGTTTGGTGGGCAAGGTTTGGTGGGATAGTCTGTGTAAACGGGACTTGCGGTTGGTGCTGTCCGGTTGTTGCTGTCCTTATTGATTTGTCAGCGTCAGAAATCCCAGTGGAAGAGCCAAGGTCATATCCTGTTGTTTAATTGCAGGCTTCCTCTCATCTAAGGTAAACAGTGTCATTAGGGAGAGATGTCATCTGGACGGAGTTGTTGTAAATAATAAGGTCTCCTTTGTTCAGGGTCGCATCCTCCCATGATTGTCTATTCTTGTACAGCACAAGCAACACAAAAGATTCCAAGTGCACGTCTTGTATTGAGATACTAGATATAGATGGATTAGGAAGATATATTTTGTGAAAATATGTTGAAGGTCTTTTTGATATGAATTTGAATGTCTGAAAGAACATTTGAAAGTATGTAATATTTGAATGGATAGTTAATGAATGTACACCCTTTATTCTCTGATAAACTTTCACCTTTCAATTTCAATCTGTTATACCAATCAAACCATCTAATATTAGTCCAAAGAATCCTGATGGCTGACATTGACACATTCTCCACACAGAAAATAATATTCACGGATATGTTTATGCTGTTTAAGTGCATTTAAGTTTCCCCCCACTAACAATTATTTCCACTGATGATGTTCTATTTAACCAGGCATTCAACCCAAGATTTAAGCCCTGGACTGACTCAGCAGGCCATTTTATTGCCTGCTGATTCAGGCTCATAAAACGCTACAATGGCTTCAATGACCAGCAGCTGTAAAACTAGAGAAGGCTATCTGAAACAAAGGGGCCAGTTTGATTGTTTTCTATTCTGTATCTGAAGAGATTAGAAGATCGATCATTTTGCATTGAATTCGGAGAGACTCGTCATTGATTTTGTCCTCCTCCTGTTCTCAAGTGCTGGTGTCTTGTGGCCTGTTGTTGTCTGCTGTTTGGGACTTTGGCATGGGGCTGTCTCAGCGGTGGTTGCCTCACTGACAGGAAATACAAGAAGAGAGGTGTAAGATGGTGGTTTTCAAAGCGGGATTCAAGCTGGGAACCACATCTTTTGTGGGCTCACTCCTCAATGTGTGAGTGTGAAAACTTTGAAAAAGCAATGACCAATTATTTTCCATTTTAAAGATATACCATTCTATTTGTATATACTTATAGATTTATTTTAAACAAAATATTAAGACAAATTGATTATCTGTAAACACATTGTTGCTGTTTGGTACATAACAATTATATGAGCTTTAATGTCCCGACACGGGGTTGGCGAGTGCAGGGACAGAACACGAACATACACTTGAGGTGGTTGAATGCACAAGCCACCGCTCAGCGCTTAATAGAGCAAAATACAAAACCAACAGAGGCGCATAGCAGTCGCATGAACTCAAATGCGCGAAATTCAAACAAAACCCACAGGACATCCAGAAACCAGAAAAGGACATCCCAGCCCCAGGTCCGCACAGCTGACAACAATCAACAAGGAGCACATGTGGATGTGGGGCGCTGGGAGCACAGGCTGGTGTCTGCCAAACAGGTCCGCACTGGCAAGACGAACGGGGAAAGGTGATGCGCCGCCCCTCGGCACTAAATTGACATGCCTGAGGAATTGTTGTCACAAGTTCATCTGGGGAGCTGTACATTGAAACATGACACTGATTGGAAAGTGCAGTTGCTACTCGCACACAATACAATGATTAGGCTTTCCAGACTGATTCACAAGGAGAAATTCAACTGAAGCCGGGGCTGTGCCGGGGTAGCCTCGCAAGATCAGGTGGTCTCGCGAGGCTACCTCGGCACAGCCCCGGTCGTTACACTTGCCAGCCACTGCGTGTGTGTGTGTGTGAGTTTTCATGTCTTTTTGCTTCCTAATGTGTCCTTGGCTCTTTTGTAGATCTATTCTTTCTAAGAATGTCATATCAATTTATAATGATCACATTTAATTAACCAATATACAGGCGTTGTGGCTGTTATGCACATGAGCAAGCAGACACCAACTTCTAGTCCATAGCACTTGGCTCTTGTTTGTCACTATGGCATATTCGATTTGCTTGTTTTTTTAGGTCCAACTAAGGTTTAGCTGGACCTCAGCTAAACCTCCGCGTTGCCATGTGTTGTTGTGGCAAAGGGTAAACCGCTCCTCGTCTTTTACAGCACCCTTCCATCTGAATGACCCCAACATAGTCCTCACAGTGCCACCTGTGGTTTTGTTTAGACCAACAAGGCAGCCCTTGTGGTGACCTGTAGGGGTGGCTAACTGTGGACGAGCAGCAATAAATTGCCTCCCATGTGCAGCACTAACCTGTTTATATCCCAGGGGCCCCTGTGCTATTTGGGGACAAGAGACGGCAGTTTGTGCTTGTCCATGCTGCTGTTTGCTTGTTTGTGTGAGTGTGTGTGTGTGTCTGTGTGTGTGTGTGTGTGTGTGTGTGTGTGTGATGCAGGGGAGGGGTGTGGAGGTCAGTGTGCAATTTAGAGAAATGCCAACTGGGGCTAAAAAAAAGAAAAAAAAAGAAGAAAAAATCAAGATGCGAAGTGCCGTCTCAGCTTTTCCCTCTTGTTATGTTCACTGTATTCGCAGAAACCTGAGAGCAAAGCATGTCAACAACACTGACAACCCTGTGGCAGGCAGAATCAGTAAGGGGGAAGCTATCAGGGAAGTGGAACTAGCTCTTTATATTAGGGGTAACCATCCTGTCATATTGAGAGTACAGTGGCATGTCCGCACTGTAATGGAGCCCGTGTCGGGAACAAACATAATTCTATGGGAACAAAGAGCACAAAGTGGCCACTGTAACCGTGTTGCGTTGCTGGGCAATTAAAAAGTAATCTACCGATCCTCAACTCATTAACGCCATTGTTACCGAACATTGTTGTTGATATTAAATAAAGTACTTGTCTCTAAAATGAGGTGAGCAGTGCAAAAGCATACTGTATTCTTGGTGCGGTTTATGTTATGGTTTCATCTAGGACCATATGCTACCCATCATTGTAACACTGAGCCAATTACTGTGATACAAATTAATTTTCTAACAGTGCATCAGGGAATGACCTTGTCCACCTACAGCACATAAAATAAAGCATCCCCTTCAATTCAGTACGTACCACTGCCAAACACGGGCGGGACCACTGAAAGCTGCTTGCAATACACATTAAGTGGATCACTCATGCATAACTCAGGTTAAAAAATGTATAAATAGTATTTTATTGAATAATGTCTGGAATTCATTTGCAAATACAGTACATGGTAAATGTCAGATATAGTTGTATGGTAATGTAACCCAAGGATTTGAACTAGAGACTGACATTAACGGAGCGAGTTTATATTTTGCTGCAGTTTTTTTGCTTTTCTTCCATACATATATAAGTATTGTGTGTGAGACTGTGATCTATTGGGAGATTGGGGGTTTGCAGGGCATGATGGGTGTTTTGAGCAATCTCTGTCTCCTTGGTGACATACCAGAGCCAACTCTGGCATGTGGACACCTCTGTGAATGCAAGATGGAAAAATCGGTGGTGAAACCCAGTTGTTAAATGTGTGATGTTCAGTATCTTTTGTTGTTTTGTTTTCTTGAGATCACTGATTCTGCGCACCACAAATCATTGAACGGCACGGCCGAAATAGCACATTATTCACTTCGCGGATGTGTACAGTACCTATGCATTAAATGATTGACCGTATAAAAACACACAACATGGAGAATGAAGGATTCTTTGGGTAATTTCACAACATTATCGTAACTATGGAGTGGGTAAATGTAGTTTCAAGCCAAAACAACATTTTGCTGGTTGCAACCATTAGGACAACTGCAAAACACAAATCAAGAATTGTATACATTAAAAGTAATTTACCAAGTATACGTTTCCGGTAATTATATTGAAAATGCAGAGATGCTTATAGGAACATAGGCACTTGGAGAACACGCGTCAATCCCGTACATAGCTTTAACTATTTTTATTGCATTCTTTGTGTATTACTTTACCCTGTGATGAGACAGTATTTCTCCCCTTTACCACCTTGTCACCACCTTTCAAAGAGCCCCAGTGCTCTTATCAAAGGCAGAGTGCTGATGGAGCAGCCCGGCTCCTCGATGCTGTTGGGCCCCGCAGAATGAGTTTGGTTCCATTGAATAATGAAGTGGAATGTGGAGCCAGTGTTCTAATTAAAACCCATGGTCATTCATCTATCTAATTGCTACAATGCCTTGCAGTATAATTTTGTCCCCAATGTACCTTGCAGCCGCTCTGCCTCCACGTTCTGCTCCACGAGGCTCTGCTGAGCAGCTTGGCATGGTGCCAAACATTCAGGGCACAAGGCAAACAGCTACCCCTCATCACTCTGCTACACACGCACACACACACGCACACACACACATTACAAGCACTTCCCGCAGCCCCGGTCTAGGTGAGGAATAAGAGCAGCCCCTTTCTATTGGTCAATCTCAGGTTAGCATTAAGTTGATTAGGGATGTGCTAAAAGCCTTAGAATGTTAACAGGGCTTACCTGAAGGCATAAGAAATATTAGAGAGATTATAATTATGCTGGTGGCATAATGATTGTGCTGTGACGTTGGCTGTTCCTACAGTATGGCGATGTGGGCATGTCAAGTTCCATTCTCTTTGTTCTGGTGAGAGTCTGGACCAGTGAGGGCCTGGACTATTAGTTCGCACCACCGGTGACGTTAACAGAGAAATCCTATGTGTGTCTGAAGATGTAGCCTGGTGTAACCAGACCTAACAATCACTTAAGGTAATCAATTAAGGAATTAGGCCTGGCAAGGCTCCATTGGGAAGTGTTAACAGACGTTTCCTCCTACTGGGTATAGGTAGACCTCTGGTTCATTTTGAAACTATTGGACAGTGTTTTAACCAATAAGCATTGATAAAACTATTTTGATAGCCTCATCTAGCTCTACCACCATTTAGAAATGTGCTTGACATCAACGTCATCTCACTAACCAACCCCCTTTGGACCGCCAGCATGGTGGCATTTTCCAGACTATAATCTCTGCAAAGCTTTTATCTGAGAGCAATATTTGGGTGGAGCTAGGCCTCATGCAAGATGATGTGTTCCTGCTTGACTTAAGATGTCAAGTCTGTATATTGTAGAAATACTTACTTGTATAGCCACAGGACAGTCTATTTACACATTGCCTGCTCTAGGTAGGTTTGATCTCCTGGGGAACTCAAATAAAACCAGGGGAGCCAGGCTGAGTCAATTATTGTGAATTATGAATGTTACAGGCAGATTGTACGACATATCTCATCTGGAATTATTTACAGACTAAGAGCTATAGGTGGCTGAGGGCGGAGAAGAATATTAGTCTTATCTAAGTGATTTTCCATGTCTAGGAATGTGAGCTTGCAACATGCATTGCTTGTAAGTATTTTACTCTTCTTAGCCCCTACCCCCCTAAAATACGGCCTTGTATAGAAATGTAAACTCACACTTTCTCAAAGCTACTTTATTTGAGAGCTGCAATGAGCGCTATCTAAAAACAAATGAAAGGAGATATGATTTAGAAAACCAACAACCCAAAATATCACCCTGTCCTCCTCTGCTCCGGAGCCTGGTGGGCTGCCATTGACAAACCCGTGCATTAGTGTGATTGGCAGGCAAGGTATTTGCCATGAGGGAAAAAAGGCCTTGGTTGGTCAGAATTCTTCGGACGGCAAACCAAAATGTAACTCTACTTGAGCAGATATTCTCACAGTGCATTAGACTCACTTTACAGGGACGCTTTTTATATTTTCCGAATCGAATCCTTCTGATTGTAGATTTCAGTTTACCTGTTCACATGCATGTCCTCTAATTGGGTCTGGTGTTAACATGGCCTGTCGCAAATAAAGGCAGGGTCAGTCATTCACGAGAATGCTTGATATCTTTGAGCTCAAATGAAAACAATATCCCTCTGCGGTGCCGCCTCACACATTGAAATGCATTGTGAAGCAAAGCATACTGTAGAATGACTTTGTTGTTGTGTCCGGTGTTCGCCACTTGATTGTGTTCCTTACGAAGCCAGGATTATATCGGATTATTTTTTATAAACACTCAGAGGATGGTAAACTAGCGAAATGCGAGGAGATATTTGTTGAATTTAAAGTAGAATTAATCTTTAGAAGAAATAGATGTTACATGCACACATTATATAGGCTGTATACACATACTGTATACAAACATGCACACATTATATAGGCTGTATACACATACTGTATACAAACATGCACACATTATTTAGGCTTGGTAATGTAAGGTCTCACGCTAGCAAAAAGGCATAAAACCAGCTAGCTAGGTTGTCGAATGGGTAATACTACTCCTTTGCTTCGAAATTACATTTCAATCGTGTTGGGCCTTTTGCTTCCGATTGAGGTATTTATGGAGCATTTTTTTTCAGGTTGGCCTTTTAACCCGATTCCAATCGGAATAGGGTCTATGTAAACGCAGCTACTGATGATAGTTGATGGATTTGGCATTTCTAAGAAATTACACTCTCTATCTACAGTATTCTCTCTAAAATAATTTAATAATATTTTAACATTTTAAAGATTCAGAACAAAATCATGAATCTATTTGCATAGTACTATTTTAAACTGTCAATCACAATTTATAGATGTGTCTACATTATCTGAGAATTGTAATTGTAATTGTATATAATTACAATGATTTAACTCCCATAACATCCAGGAACTGGGACAGTTTAGTTATTTAGCACTATAAATAACATAGTAATAAAGTAACCTTTCTATTTGATTTCTTCCTGCGGTATTTCTTCCACTAACACTGCCTACAAACAATAGATAGCTGATTAATTAGAATTTAGCAAATTATACATTGTCTACAAGATCGTTTTTTACTAAGGACAAATATATTTTTTATTAAAACATTTATTACGTATTTTCTCAGCACAAATTTGAATATATATATATCTGTATAGAAAAATATTTACAAGGTTTTCCTACCAAGGTAATTATGTATGTTATAAAGCACCCATGGGGCTTCACGTGCATCATTCAATAATGTTTAGAAAGTTGCTTCCTTGTTTCATCATCAAGGCCAGTGAAACCAGCTGCTGTTCTGCAACAGACAATTAGACCTTGTGATTACTAAACATGCTCTCTAGAGCATCAATCAGACCCAGAAAGTTCAAATAACTCTGTCTTAATAGTTCTACAGGCTGTTTGGTGGCATGCTGTGGTCAGTTGGCAGCTGCTAGTTTTGTCATTGATACATTTTTCATGGAATCCACATGAATATGATGAAAGCAACATCTAGTATCACTCAACACTCACTTGGCATGTTCTTGATTAAGGTAGATGTTCTATTCTTCTCAGCAAATTCTCAAGCATAAACAATGATGCAAACATGTTTAATATCTGTTTACTTTGGGTCTATTATAAGCAATGCTCATACTGATGTGCTTGCATAAATCACATTTAGCCAGGGGTGCTGCAGAAGCTCACATGCTGCTCTGAGGTTAGGTAGAAACTCATCCGTAATTTCCCAGGATACAAGGTGAGCAGGCTGGGCAAGAGAGGTTGCTTGTGCTAAAGTGGCCCGAGCTACAGGGGGCACATGTTTACTGACAGCCCCATTGAGGCTACGAACAATCACCTGCTACCACAAGTACCTTTAGGGGCTGTGCTGTTACATTAATGCATGGGGCCTTGTCTCATTATTCATAGCTGCTTTACCCCAGGGGAAAACAACTGGGATGGGAGCCACTACAGAAGCAAATGGCCACTGGGTCATCTTTAGCATTCCAGGTGCTATCAAGCCAGAGGGATCAGGTCTCATAGGGAGGGATCTGTAATATTTTACAAGACAAAATAGTATGTCCTTAGGATAAATTTCAGCGATTAACAAAATCACATTTTATATTGGCTTGTATTGGTTCATTAGTGTTTTTGTTTGTTTCTGCAATTTAACTTTTGCTATAGTATATCAATAGTATGCTAGTATCTTTTCATTGGTATACATTAGATGTTCTGCATGTGCAATAAAAACTGTTGACTTTTGTATTTTTATGCGAAAACTAGTATGTGCCATGCTAAGACTAATGCTAACAGAGTGCTCACACAGGTTCACATTCATAAGTCATAACCACAGATAACTCACATAACATGATATTATAATGCCCATTTCTGTTCTTAGTGAAGCTGCAAGGCCTTGAGAAGCCGTGTGCCTATACGCTTAAATGCTGTTACAAATGCTGTGCTTGCTTGTCAAAGAAACACTCGAGGACAAGCACTACTGCGTACAATATGTTACATACTGTACTGTATGAACTCCAATCAAACCTAAACCTTAAAAACAGCTCTGAAACCACGAGAAGCTAAAGCCTTACTTACCCCTCAAAGTTTGAAATGAAACCCTTTAACAGTGGTAAATAATGTAATACATACACAGATAATTAACTCTATCTGTCTCGGTCTTAACCCGTGAACAGAATTAGTGAGGTGTGCTTCTTAAAGTCTTCTTCATTGCATCAAAGTTAAAGCCTAAGGGAATGATTATTACTGGTGCAAAATGCATCTCTCCGCAGAGGTATTTTGTATGGAGGGATCTCTATTTTTTTTGTCTACAGTAATCCAAACAAAACGCCTTTTGTCTTGTGGTCTTAAGTGTATGTACATTGAAAAGCCATGACATTTACATGTTCCCTCGGGCAGGTGAATGAAGCAGTTCTAATAAAAACATGAGATACAGCTTTGCTCATATATTCGTAATTACCTGTTGTGCAAGGCTGGCTGTGCAACCCAGCGATGGTTATTCTAATGAGTATAGCTGCAGGACAGTCCTGGCACACAACAAGGAAGCTGCAGCAGTCTGATTTAATAATTTTACCACAATAGTAATGGATTAAATACTCTGACACTTAAATCCTGTTGAAATGTATTGTCAGCGATTGTAAGACAAAACAATAAAATATCTCCTCATGGTTCGCTAGCTTTGTGTCCTTGCTGAAAAGATAATATGGTGTTTCTACACAGCCCTGGCTCTGTAAATTGGAATACAAAGTGGTGCAGACTGCACCACACAACAGTGTAGCCTTGCCAATGTGTTTCCATTTTGGTGGGCAGGGCTTCTCAGGGTGCACCCTGTCATAACATTTTTTTTGTTTGTTTTGTTCAAATATCAACAGACTTTCTCCAGAATGACTATACCTTTAAATCCTGTCCAAAAATCCAAAACATTTTAGTTGTCTAAAGGTATACGTATAAGTATTTGTGAGTACAAGTTATCATCACTATCAGTACCATTAACACAATCGCTTTATTGCATCTTTCCATCTCATCTCTCATTATGATATGAAATGCATGAAATTCCAAAATCAAATATGTTGACAGCAATTACGAACACATCCTTTAATTGGAACAGTGCGCTATGCACCGCCAGAAGTGGTTCTAGAGCCACGCTGGTTCTACCATCGTGATGTGCATCTGTACTGCTGAAACAACAATCTAAAGCAGTAAAACACAAACAATGGCTTGCTGTTGCTAGCCATGTGGGCGTTGTTCAACCCACATCTTAAATGGACAGCCAACCTCCTCCCTGTTTTGTAACCTGCTTTTCAGTCCACTGCCGTTTGTGTTCATTGAACATGTAGCAAACGTTCCACCATCCTGAACGCAGGGATAATGTATCTACTGTATCTATTGACCTACAGATATGTCAGGTTTATTGCTGTAGCACATAGACATCTCTTCTGAAGGGGGTGCATATGTTGGCATTAATCCACTTACACCAAGGGGTACAAAGCATTGTACACAGGCAGATAACAGATGCAGCTCACTGTACAATACAGTCAGGTAATGAAGTAAACTATACACATACCAATTAGTGAGTGAGCTTTGCTGAGCCTGGTCTATTTAGTCTATTTATATCTCTTTTACCAGTTACCAGTGGGGAGAAAATATGATTATGTCTATTCAAGGTGGAAGTTACATGTATATTGGATAGGGGAGGGGGATAAGACATTTTCAGGTGTTAGGCTTCCAGGAAGGGGTTGAAATTACAGCATTCAATATTTCTCTCCTTTTCTCATTTTTTTGTCACTTGTAAATATTGTATTTGGTAATCTGATCACGTCGTTCCCCCTTGCCTGCTCAGTCAGTTATGAAAGAAATGTGATCTAATGTCTGAAAATGAAATTTAATGAGCATTTTCTGTCCATAGGACTGGGATGTGCTGTAGATTGGTGTAATGAATAAGAAGATGGAGATTGCTTTCAGAGGAAGTCACTGAAAATGCAGAGGATGACTTGAAAGCTGTTAAATATGCTTAATTTATCACGGCCTACTACAGAGCAGAGAAGCTTTCATGATCAAGGCAATGACCCGTTTTTCCAAATAACTAGCAGCATGTGCTTTGAACATACAGTCTGAGTGTATTACCATAGATCTGGTTTATCAAGCAAGATAGACATGTCTGGTAACCACATGTAATATAACACATTTCAAATATTTCATCAAACTAATATTTGTAATCTTATACTGTAGGCTGTTGATTTTGGTAACTTAATGTTTATAGAGAATATATTATATATTAATTGTTATGTTATTTTACTCAGCTTTTTGCTAGCTATTTTGATTTAATTGCTTACTGTTTGTATCTATGTATAAATGTCTAGTAGGCACATACATTACCAAAATATTATGAATATAGTGATGAATTTCATGATTCATCCATTTTTTAAAAATATGTTCTGTTGTTTTTCTGTCTCAAAAGATAATTTAAAATAGCGCAATCATACACTTTAGATCATAATTTCTACTAAATTAGGCTAATTCTTTCTTGAGCACTGAAAGCATAGTGTTGTAATAAATAATCTCAAAAATATTTGCAAAAACGAAAGTGAGTTTTTGCTAGTCTAAGGATTAGATATATATATAGCCTTTAATGTCCCCAAGGGCATTTGGTTTGCAAACAGTAGTCACGCAGCCATCATAAAAATTAATAAAAACAATTAGGCAATTTAATTGGATTGGATTAGGCAAGTGTAAAGGCTAAACTTTATTAACCGGCTCCTTGTACAACAAATGTATAGTTCTACATTTCTATAAATGCCGACTGCTAACAATGTTAGTAATTGTCAAATTTAACAAGCCACACACACACACACACACATGCACAATTTGTGTCATATACTATGTATCTCTCAGTGATTTGTTGTCAGACAAATACGCACACGCAAATATGCATATGACATGGGAAACATGTCAAATGTTGCCCATATGTATCTAAACACAAATTCCATAACAAAGTAAGACATATGATCTTGTATAATAACATTTGAGAAATATGATTTTATTCTCAAGAGCGTTATGACCAATTACAAAATTGCAATATTGTATATTTCGATCTCATGTGTTGGTAACTGACATATAAGAGATATATCCATGCCTGTTTATCAATGCATTAAGCTTCTATTTTTCCCATGAGCTTTATTTTCTTGTGTTAACCTTTGGCTTTGGTGCAGGAGAACCAACGCCTTCATCCTCTCTTGCACCGATGGACGATATTCCCTCAAGGTCAGGCTCTATATATTTCATTATTTTACTATTGATTACTTTGCACACAGCAGTGCAGCTGACCAGTAAGCCTGGTGCCTGAGCCAAGGACTGCTTAATCCAATCAGTGGAACAGGATTATTTCATCCCCTTGTGTCAGTCTGTGGAGACTTTATGGTTTGGAACTAATTCACTTCTGGCTGTGGTGTTGCACCATAAAGTGCACGGTTCAGACATATTTAACCTCGTGGTGGTAGATTCAGCAGCACATGGTGCAGTTTATGATTAGCGATTCCTATTTTAAAAATGACAGGATTGTAGTGCATGCAGAGACTTGTTTACTTTGTTCAGTGTAGCGACCTCAAGGTTTGTAGTCTCTATGCTTTATGACACTGTTCAGCACTAGACGGGATGTTTTCTGTGTTGTTTTTATATTAAAATAGTGAAAAATTAAACAAAACAACTTATAATAATCATATGGGCATCCAACTGTTATATTTGGTTTTACAGACTTCTCCCATAGCATTCTATTCAGAATTGTTTAAGCGATCTGGCTCTTCTATACTCTGGATTGATATCTTTTATACAGTATATATTTTATATATATCCACTCTGCACTATGTCAGCAGATAAGTTATTTTAATTATGAAGTACAGTACTTATAAGGGCTGTTGATATAATGGCAGTATGACTGATTTAGCTATTGTAGGCGTACTAAATTGCTTTGGATAAAAGTATCTGATAAATATAAATGTCAATATAAATGTGGAGAGTTTGCTTAATTAAATAAGTAAACATCATGTAACATGTAATATGGATATACTGTATATGTAATAGAAAGCTGTTACCTAAAGCTTAATCTTATACTGTTAAAGGTTCTGCATTCGTTTATCGATTATCAAATATGTTATGTTCTAAAGGAGTACTGGCTGGTTCATGGTTATGTCTGGTGCATAGTTGATTATTGTTTGGTACTGAGCAGCCATTCATCAAATTAATATTGCCACTTAGAGCTCATCAACTTTAATTGCCATTATAATCAACCTATTATATTATTAATATTATGTGCTGATTCTAATTTATCTAGATGTAAATTCTTCAATGGGTTTTTCTGGTTTTGGAACAAAAGCTAGCAGTTGGTCTAATAACTAACCCTAAGGATAATTACCTCTGAAATGTAAGTCAGTTTCACAGGGGATTATCCCGCTGAGCTTGGTACTCTCAGGAAAATGAAATACTTTGAACCCGTGTACAGTACGTGGTTGGCAGGCTGCCATATGCCTGGTGTAGTACCACAAAATAGGTGCATTAATACGTTGCCATTTCTTTCTGAGGAGCTGAATGTATTATGCATGATCACTTGGAAGTTGTCAAAATTGATTTAGTAAACAAGCTTTATCTTAACAGGCGTCATGTTAAGTGTGTTTTTACGCTTCCTTATCTGACAGAGAACAGCCAGCTTCTTCCTATGGGGCAAACAACATGATCAACTATTGATACTTATCACTTGAAGACAGCACAATAATTGCCCCTAGTATGTCTTGTGATTATATATTATATGAAAATAACAATGTAGAGTAAAGGCATGGCCTAATGAGATATCATTTAACAGAGTAATGTATCTTTAATGCCTCCTTTATCACAGCATTAGGGAATATCATTTGCAAAAGGTTGAACATACGCGTATTCAAAAATAATAATAAAACACCCCTTTTTCAGTGTCGTTGTATTATACATTTCTTCTTTCGGTACTGTATACTGTAGGTTTATTGGTAATTTGAAATGGGTGTCAATCATACACAAACTCATAGCAAGTTTGTATTGAATAAAAGTGTGTTGGATATATGTAGATGTAAATGTAAATGAACACTGATCATTGCATTCTGTGGAGGCATACCTTCCTAAAGCCCCTATATACAACTTTATTCTTTAGGTGAAAGCCCCCCCTCACTCTGTACCGCACGGTACAATCCACAATCCAAACTGAGCTTGTATTAACAACTGTAGTACACCATTGACAGGCTAGTCTTCGTAGCTGTCGTTGTGTTTATTTCATCCTCAGTAATTCCATGTTTAGTTTGCAAGGCTGCAGCTTCACTTCATATAGTGACAAGATGTGTCACCTCATTCCTCACATGTTGGCAGGATTAAACACTGCTCACTTGGAAACTGCCAGTTTCTCAGCATCATCTTAACCGGCACACCTGCCTGTTGATTATTATAGGACCTCACTCCCCAAAACGGCCTTATGGTAACTAAGACTGTTAACAAAGCTGTTATTCACTGGCAGACATTGCCATATTTCTCAGGTTTTAATAGTTTCTTTGTCACCCTCTTTGATCATCTGGTAGTTAAAAGTGATGTAGCTGGTAGCTGCATGTGTTTAGCAGGCAGGCTTTGTCAAAGAGCTGATGGCCTAGGTTGTCACCGCGGTTTACAAGACATTTAATTCATGCTCATCATACATTTACAAAGATTACAAAGAATTACTGAAATGCCATCTAGCATCTTCCATGCTTGAACCCTCACTCTTTGCCCTGTGCACGGACAAATAAACAAATTGTACCAGTCTTAATCTTGGATAACCTATAATAGTGTGCCAGTAATTACAATTATATCATTGTATGATTTTTTTTCTCCAAATAATATTACAGTGAGTGCAATTACAGGTATCAAAGAACAGGTTGGGGTTTGGCATATTGCTCATGGGCTGGGCATGTTGATGACGTAACCCATTACAACTATACAACTATACTAACCACTATAAATGCTAAAAGCTATACACAAGGACAATGCATAATAAACACGCTGATAATATTAACCATTTAGTGTAAAATCTCTAGCCTAGTGTGTAATTACAAAAAGCTTTTCTGAAAGTGCATGTCTTCTTTATATTGTAGGGCATACAGTATGTGGCAATAGGCCTATCTAATCAGCCTAATGCACCAGCATGCGTAAACACAAACACTGAAAACCAACTGTTATTTTACCAATGAGTGAAATGTGTCATAAATCATTTTGCGAGTTAAGACGAAATGGACAAACATATAATTGCATCCTTTTTAGTGTCTTGTCCAGTCTGCACACACTATACATAAGAATGTTGTCATTAAAGAAATTAAGTATCACTCACTTTGTATTGGCTGTGACATTGTCGTAAGTGAACAAGCAGCAGAAAGCATATTTTCCCTTTTCTTCAGCAATAGCCAAAACTATGTGTTGTAATTTGAAGCTCTTATTGCAAACCACGTTCGACAGTTGTTATTGTCATTGATTGACTGAACATGAATGCATCCGGCCTTTTGATTTTGCTTCGAGGTGGGTTCTGTTCAGTCCCAGACTTGCAATGTTCTGTGTTGAGTGATCACTGTTGCCCACTGTTCATCTCAAGAGTACCCTTGAGGCAACATATACGTGTGTTAAAAATCAGTTTTCATATCAATAAGAAGATTCAGCTGTTGCAAATTGTTTGTATTTCATTATGGTCAGTACTTTGGGCTTGATACTCCTGTGGGTATTGATATCTGAGCCACGCAAAACAGACACAATCCAAACACAATATCACATATTTAATTAGACTGCAGCTGGATTGTAAACATACTGTATGTCAGTTTGGTATCAGTGGGGTTTGGCTGTTGATGTGGGAGGACTAAAAAAGATGCATAACTTTTTAACCTCAACAAGTGTTGATGTAGGGTGTAGTTCAATGCACTGCAAAATGGCCAAAAGATTATATGTATTCAGCTCCATAACACCAAATTAAAGTAGTCACTGGGTGCCTTGTTTAAGTATGCATATCCATTGGTAGAGAGACACAGTGTTTTAAAGCAACACCAGAAGAATAGACTCAATAGATGCAATTACATTTTTACTTTATGTCCAAGACAAGACACTGCTTGGCTATAAAGGGTTACCTGGCACGGCAGGATGTTTTCATGTATGTCCCCTGAAGGATTTAAGCAAAACACCGGTACTGCTATACTTTCACCAGACCACTACCCTGCTGTGGGCACTGGAACCATACAGTATACATTCAAGGAAATACTGTAGAAGTACTAACTGTGTCTTTTTTGAATTAGTCTACCTGTCTCCCAGCACTGTGGGTGGCTATGAAACTGTTTCACTGATGTTTCATAGCAGCGTAAACACAGCCACAACATCCATCCACCTTCATCTGCTTATCCGGAGTCGGGTCTTGGGGGCAGCAGCTCCAGCAGGAGTCCTCAAACTTCCCTTTCCCGAGCCACATTGGAAAGCTCTGACTGGGGAATCCCGAGATGTTCCCAGGCCAGTGTGGAGATATCTTCTCTCCACCTAGTCCTGGGTCTTCCCCGAGGCCTCCTCCCAGCCGGACGTGCCTGGAACCCCTCCCAAGAGAGGCGCCCAGGGAGCATACTTACCAGATGCCGGTACCACCTCAACTGGTTCCTTTCGACGCGAAGGAGTAGTGGCTCTACTTTGAGTTCCTCACGGATAGCTGAGCTTTACACCCTATCTCTAAGGGAGAAGCCAGCCACCCTCCTGAGAAAACCCATTTTGGCCGCTTGTACCCGTGATCTTGTTCTTTCTGTCATGACCCACCCTTCATGACCGTAGGTGAGGGTAGGAACGAAAATTGCCCAGTAGATCGAGAGCTTTGCCTTCCGGCTCAGCTCTCTTTTAGATATTGTTTTGATTTGAGCTCGAAATTGCAAGAGTTCTCGAGAATAACTAACCCTTCCTTGATGTATGTCAGTTGGTATCAGCAAATTAATAATATATTCATAGCTTGTTGCCTGCATTTAGGAAGCAGATGTGACTTTCAAAGCTCTGTTGTGTTGTACTTTTGGAGACAAGCCTACATTATTGTACCATTGTAACATACAGTAACCGATCACAGAGAAAAGCAGGAACAGGTGAGAATCACATACTGCAGTACCCGCGAGTGCCCCCTGGGTAATGCAGTGTATTTACAACCATTATGAATCGCCCAGAGAACCTGATATGGAAAGGGCTGAAAAGAGCACTAGCAGCTTACAGTGCATGAGGTGCTGGTGTGGAAGAGTATGTCACGGTACGCCAAATAGTCAAATGTTTGTGAAGTGCCAGTACTGAAGTGAAGTACTTGGTCTACTTGATGTGTTCATCAAGCTTGAAGCAACAATACTGCTACTGTAGCTACTAGTTATTTCAAAGGTAATGTCAAAATCTGAAACATGCTTTCCATCTCCATTATTTATAGTGTTGCATTAGTAATGGTTTTCATTCCAAACTTGTTTTATATACGTTTAATCTAGTATGCATGTCAATAGATCAATATGGAAATATTTCCCATATATCGATATGGGAAAAAGGATGATACAATTAACCTGTACTGTATGATAAAGTGATATGACTTGTGTTTCAATAGTTCAGCAATGTAAAGTATCTCTAGCTCATCAGATAATGAGGATGAAGCAGCTACTGTAAAGAGCAGAGCCTATACAATCACAGATGTAAATTGGTTTGAGAAAACATATCTTCTGTCTGAGGTCAAACAAATAAGTTCAAGTCTGAAAGCCTGGGCATAGCTACAGTACATTGCAGATTCGTTACTGACGCTTTCATGGCTCAAGTAGGCCACATTCACCATCTCAATTGAGATGAACCTTTCGGACATTTCAAGGCTTGCAAAATCAAGTGATATTAGATGTTACTTTACTTTACAATTGCTGACATTTCTATGTTATTTTCATTTACTGGCAGATTCTAATTCACATTTACAGGTGATTTTTTTGGTTGCAAATTGCTGGCAAGCCAAATCAAATGTTCCTCAGATGTGATTGAGGAGAATTGTCCAACAGATCATATATAGAGCAAATATTTACTGTATTTGTGACGGATATTCTACAGAACTCAGCAATGACACTTTACATGGTTGTTTTTTTATCCTTATGTGAGCTGGTAACCAAGATGCTACAACACTTCCAAATAAGACAAACAGTAAATCAATGTGACACAGTTGCATCAAGAATCATCTTGCAAATTGAGAAAATGTTTGCAAGAGTAGACAACACAAGCAAATATAGTCTACAGCCAAATAGTCTTTCTACTGAAAATACAATATTGATTACATTTGACCCCCAATTTTGCAGCCTCAACCGACCCCAATGAAGTGTGTGTAGACCCTACAAAGAGACTTTGACTGTTGCTTGTTTAACTAGCCTGTATTGTAGGCTACGACATTGCCTCTGAAAACTACAAACTGTAACAAAGCCAAAAACCGCTCATGCGACTAATAACCACAACCACTCAAATGGACTACAAACCAGCATGGCTACTTACTGTAGATCAGTGTGGGTCACTTCCTGCATTGCACACATACAGTAGCATGACAAGATATTAATGTGTGACTGTATCCTTTAGGGGTGGGAATCACCAGAAGCCCCACAATACAATATTATA
>JAODOY010026665.1:0-23300 GCA_025399855.1 Forbesichthys papilliferus | reverse complement strand
ATATAGACACATTTAGGAAAAGTCAGGCTCCTATAGTTACATGGGTTTTAATTCAACAAAGTTATTACATTGCAAAAGTCAGAATGACTGCCTCGGTAGTTTGTGTGTTAAAAGATAACATTTCAGTAAACTACACTACTAAAAAGGGGTATTGAAGTTTATAGTACATGTATCTGGGTTGTGAAGTGAAACCAAGTCAGCACAATAATAAATTAGTTTTCTTATAGCTATGCTTACAGCATGCCTACTCAATTGTCTCAACATCAGTTTCAAACTGGTGAAAGGCAACGGGCATACTGTAACTGTCTTTTACATGTATGTTGACAGTTGACAATCCATTATTAATGTGGTGGTTTTTCTTTTTCCTTGGAGACACCAATATGAATTAGCACTAAAAGGTAACATTTCAATAGTGTGCACAATGCTAAAAAGTGTCTTCTATGAACATATTTCATCCATTTGGTACATTGCATGACGTAACAAATGAATAAAAGAAAATTAAATTCCTCCATGAATTCTTAACACAGAGACTGCATATAGGAAGCACTTTCATAATCCAGTGATGAAGGAGTGCTCAAGTGTTTTTTCCTTTTATCATTGACTGATGTGTCACTTGGAACCTGGCCTCCGTGAGTGCGATAAAGGAAAGAAATATAGAATGTGAACCCACTTTTGAAGATCTACAGAGATGGGCTAATGTACAACAGTATGGGGCATGGAGCAAAAATATGACCCCTGAAGTTCTATTACACTGAGTGATGGTGATAGATGGGTGCTGAGCCAAAGTGGATTGAATTGGCCTCGACTTCTCAAAATAAAAAAAGACGGACTTGTGTGATGAATGATGACATTTATTTGATTTGGGAGATATTACAGTAGGTACTGTCGAGAAATATAAATGGATATAGTAGCACAATCATATTCTGCCCATAGACCAATACTCAATTTTAGTAGAGCTTGGACGACAGAGTTATTAGAGTTAGGGTGTTGGAAACAAATAGATTGTGGAAAAACAAATCTTGTTCTGGGTGGGCATTGTTTGTGAGCTTATTATTTATAAGCATTATCAGATCCACAATTTTGGATCAGTTCAAACCAATTTTATTGGGTTTTCTTGTTTTCCAACATAAGTAATATTAGCCTATATGCAGCACACAGGCTTCTTCTTGCTTCCCTTAATGCTGTACTGTCAATACAGAAGCATGAAGGCTTCAGAAGGCTTCTGAGCTCTGAAACTTGAAACATGCTCCACCTTCAATACTTATACTTATTATACATATAGTATACTTATTTATACATTTCAGAATAGTTTAGCATAATGACTGTAGTTATTTAAAAATGAATTTTGGTATAATAGACCTACATATTTTCAAAACATTAACATGCCATGTCATATCAAAGCCAGCTTTGTCATTTCCAAGGATATTTTTAATTTAGTTTCAAGCAAGCCCCTGTGGTCCTGACTTTACCACACTCAAAAATGTGACTCATGCGATTTAACACTTTTGGCAAAATATAACCTACTTTTACAAATGACATTCAGAATATGGCTTGATTCCCTGCCTTGCCACTCTGAAATGTGTCTGTGCCATCTGCCTTTGTTTAAACATATCTAAGACTTTTGAGAACGAGTGAAAGTTATTTATTTTGTTCTTTTAATAATCAACATTTGTCATTGCGTGCTTCATGGCATGTTTTTTATTACCCCGTGAAGGAATTTTGAATCCATACTGTACCTGTTTTAATCTTTCATGGAATTTGGGGGGCGTAATTGCAATTCATTCACATTCTTAATAGATTGCAGAGCAAGGTCATTCATTGGTGGTTAGTTTAAAATTAAGGTTTCATTTCAGAATTAAAAAAAAAATTTAGCCTGTGCACTTGAAATAATGTAAGCAGTTATTTCATTATTCTAACCACTGGGCCAGTGCCAGAATTGTAAAAATGAAATATATATAATAGCCCAGCTAAATATTGATTATGTTAATGGTTCTCAATGGGTTGTAGTCTTTCCTAAATCCTGGAGGCTGCCCTTTGCTCCAGGCTTTAAGGTGGCTAGCCAAAACATTTGTCAGCTGTTAGTGATGTAGGTTTACACATTTTGAACCATGACCATCTACAGAAGTCGTTATAATAGTATAACATAATATGGTAAAACCACTTGTATAGATAGACCTGCAGCTACTGTTTAGCATCCTCCCAACGTGTGTTGGTACCGGGGTCTTGGTACAGGGAACGGAGAGACAAGGCAAAATGGTAGAGCAAAAGAAAGGGAATTGTTGACTGACAGCATAGACTCTTGTTTACCGAACGCTCTCAGATGTGACTGCAGCACTGGAGGGTAGCCATTCTTTCATGCTGGTCAGGTAGCATGCTCCATTTCCTAACTTGTCAGCATGGACAATCTAAACACAGGGATTTCTTGACATCAGCATTTTACAGGGCTGATTCTCCCTGACAAGTCCAATGGAAAAAGAAGGCTTGACACAGTGTCATTCCCAGTGCACCAACGCCCCCCCCCCCACCTCCCTCTTCCCAGGTGAGCCTATGTGCTGAGCTTACAGTTGGAGATGGAGAGCTCTGCCTTTGAGTGCTGATTTGTTTACCCCCAGGTTCAGAGTGTGTGTTTGCATGTGTGTGTATGGGGGTGGGGGTGGAAGGGGGGGGGGGGTTGGCCCATCATGTTTGGCATCCACGCTTGGAGCACAAACTGTCCTCGCATCTGATTGGTTTTTGACAGGAATATCATCCTTTCAATACATGTTTTATTCCTTCAGCAATACGCTCCAAGGCAGGGGTGTATTCACTTTGAATATGGGTGGTGTAAAAGTTGGGAATTACATTAAGAATTGTATTTAGTAACTAATACGCCTTTCCAAATACAGTTTAGCAGGTTTTTCAATTATAGATTTTTCCTCTCTTGGATTTTGCCAAGAAAGTTTAAATTCCTTGCAAATTCCATAGGCATTTTTTCAGTTTAAATTCATAAATAGGTAATGTGAGCTGTGTATTCTCTACTGTGGGTGGTTAGTTATTGTACTTTATGCTGCTGTATGAGGGTTTGCTCGTTTTAATGGCAAGTGCCTGTGATTTTTCAACATGGTGACAAAGCACCATGCAGTACAATGTAGTCCTATAAATGAAAAATATGGTTTGCGAGGCAGTGTCAAAAACCACTCCTGAAATATCTGAAGATCCCTTTTTACAGTAACCAGAAGCACCCCAGCACTCACTAGCACCACTTCCCATACAGGATATATCTTCTGATGAAAGGGGCTTGGGGATCAGGTCATCAGACATACTATTGGAGAATCAGGAGGCAGGAGAGATTCAGGAACAGACAGGAAGTAACAAGACTCACTTCCATTCCTTACTTTACAGCAATAGCACCCAGACAATTTTACCATTAAAAGGTATAGTCAGCAAATGCAAGCTAAATGTAAGCGAATACACGCTCGTAACCACAAAACCATTGCTTCAAAATGTATTTTGATGTACTTTTTGATTTGAGCTCGAAGTTAGCAAGTGTTCTCGAGAATGATGACCCTGGCTTAAATGCACATTTACTATCGAGCAACTTCATAATGTCTTGTCAGAAAGTTAAGAGGGGTGCCATTTTAAGTAGGGGGTTTAATCTGTTGCATTCAGGAGGTTTTCAAAAATGATTGGACACTTTTTTGAAGCCTGTTTGTGTTGCACTAAACTCTTTAGTGCAACATTTCTCTCAACAATTACTGCAGATTAAAAATGATTTACAATGGGTGGATTTTTTATGTTTTATTGGCAAAATCACCATTTACGGCAGCAATCTCTATTTGCCAAGTAACTACCTATATTACTTCTGTTCAAAGAGAGACATCTAACATAATTTTGTGTTGGCTGTCATGTTTTATAGGACACATGATTTACTGCTCGAACAAACAGCTTGGACGTACAGTACATTTTGCAGAAGTTGCAAGCTTTTATGTGCCACCAAAATAGATGTTTCAAACAACAAAAGACTTAAACGGCCATTACATTTCAGTCTTTCTGGTTTTGTGCTCAGTTGTATTGTCTTAAGCGGCCAAATGTGTGTATACATATTTATATACATATTCTAACATGTACTTGAGCAATACATTCCTATAGCCTAATGCAAATCAGACTTGGCAACAAGTATGACATTTCTGGATTGTAAAATGGGATGTATCCTCCCATTACCAGTCAGATAGACAATCAAGTTAGGGCATGTTAAAAAAGGTTCAACTGAAACTGAAACATTTGAACAGTGAAGGTGAGGCCCCAAAAATGGCATGGTGTTGAATGTATTGTATGTTTAGAGGTACTTTACATGTAGTGATAATAACACAAAACAAATTCATTGGAATTAACTTCCAAGTTAATCACATTCAAAGATAATAAGGCTGCATTATGAACAGCGGAATGGCTCCATTTGTTTAGAAGCACAAGTTGCACTGTGTTGACCTTCTATTAAAAGCGAGTCAGCTCATCCAATACAACTAGCCATAGTTGCTGTTGGCAAAAGACACTGCCTTAGTTTGTTGACAGCCATGGGTGTTAGGAGTAGGAGGAACAGAGGAGTATCCATCTGTGGTGTCCTGGGCTGTCCAAGAGGCTGAGGGAAAATGGCCCATAGTTCCCTCCGGCGATAAGCTGGAGCCTTGCCCACAAAGTAGAGGAAAAGATGGAGATGAGAGACAGAGAGTGAGGCATGAGGCCGAGATGACCCAGACTTATAGTGGAAGAGAGGAGACTTAGAAAGGCTGGGAATGATTTTTTTTATAACCTTAAATGCATCAGCATACATACAAATTCTATGTTAACGAACAATGACCTCTGCATCACTGGAGCATCGCCTATTAGCTCACATTTAATCCTGGCACACAGTCTAATCGTGCCTTTAAAACAGATAAGAAAAGGCAATGTTCAGCCACAACGGTGCAGTACATGAGCAAAAGGTCAAGGAACGTCAGCTCATCTTTGTTGTGGTAAAACGGTGTCCTTTGCATACTATCTAGCCCCCTAAGACCTGTCGGCAAGTCACCCATTGCATGCAGCATGAAGGAATAAGACAGCCTATATTCACCTCCATGATCCATATACACATGTTCATTGAGCATGACAGGCATACTGATTATAGGAGGTAATGCAAGTTGCGGTGCGGTAATGTCTCTTTAATACGGCTGCAGTACGCTGGCTAATTCACAGATAAAGTGTTCAGGGAGATGGGTTTTCCCATGGCGCTTGGGGCAACACCTGGCACATCTGCAGCTGACTGGGAAGGAGTAATGAATTCGTGCGCGTGTGTTTGCGCGCACTGACGTTCCCATGTGTGTAACCGTTAGTCTGATTAAAAGAAATTCGACTAATAATGCGGGGGGAAGGTATCGCCAGTGGAGGATTGAGGGGTTACTGATGTGATGAGGTCTTTCTCATTCTCCTGCCAGTTCTCTTTTCTATATGCGATGGATCATTAGATGTGGTGCGGTAAACTGCCACAATGATTGTTGAATTGGGGTTTCATTACATTTTCTCGAAGCCTAATTACATTGGGGTCTATGAGATGCCATTGTGAATAATGAAGAGATCCTGACAGGAAATGATTTAGAGTTAATGTATGTGACCATAATAAGATAAGAAAAAAAAAGAAAGGGAACGATTCAGTGCAGATGAGATATTCCATGGAACAGACCTGTAACTAGGAAATAAATGTGGAATTATTATTTGAGTTTGAGGCACAAAGACCTGAACTTTTTGTATTTGTTGGCATAATGATAATATAAATGACCCGTGTGATTTCAAGTTTTATACGTAGCAAGCATTCATTGCCAATGCTTATGACTCAGAATGCATTAATGGCAGACACATTATTCTTTTTATTAGCTACAGACAAATTTACCCTGCTATGACACCATGAAAGGGGCCCATTACTGAATATATCCGTCACTTAAGTTTTTTTTTCCTCCAGCTGTCAAATATTACTTTTGAAAAAGAGGTGTAATAGATGTCAAGTTATGATTCTAGCAATCAGGCCAAGCCTAATTTCAAACAGTAGAACTCTCTTCTTGTACAGATTTAGAGTTATGTTTTGGGATTATCAGCATACCAACAGTGAGGTCGAGGAGAACGGGCAGTTTTAAGTGCATAGAGAGTCTCACATCTACACTAGGTGATAGGGAGGTAGAACAGTAAATCCAGGCCTCATAGGAGTCGACTCAGACCATGAGGATTTAGCTGGTCTCCCACAGAACCCACATTTTACACAAGACATGCTTAAATTGTTATCGAGGCAATGTACAGTATATGCACTCACAGGTGAGAATTCAACCAGGAAAGATTTCAAACCTCTCTTCAATTCTCACGTCAGTTAAACTTTGCCGCGATAATCAGTCTGAAGACCTTCAAATAAGTCTGGCATTACATTTTTGTGACTGGAGTCAGAGTAACAACTGAACCGACCAATCAGCGTCTTACGGTCAGCTACTAGAGGTGGAGCCGAAACCAAATACGGTATTCTGATAAGCACAAATAGTAGGTTTTTAGAGGTGGGCGGTGGTGCGTTACACTTACACTTACATTTACTTAAGTGACTTTTTGAAGAAATTGTACTGCTAAGAGTAGTTTGAATGCAACCTACATTAGTTTATTTGTGGATATTTTTCTTTTAATTTTACTCCGCTATATATTCCAATCGTTACTCGCAACATCAGTCCGACCATTTCAAAGATACTTCTTGACTCTTACTGTTAAATAATGTTTTGGATGACTACATCTACCTGACTCGTAACAGTACTTTTCCTTGAGTATGCTAGCCTATATTTTTGGTAGTGTAGAAGTAGCTATAGGTCTAAGTTTTATTTGATTGTTTCGATTTGGAATTTTTTCGATTTGGATTGGAATACATTAGCATATTGCATATTATCACGTCGATGTGATTAAAGGCTAATATGCCTATCATAGGCACAAAAACATTACTTATTATTGGGGACGTAAAGTTGAATATTTCCACCTAAAGTTTGTTTCACAAAGGACTCGCACCCCAGTCTCTTCATGCAGAATACAGGCACTCTACTTGCCTACCAGCACAACCCATGCTGTAGGATGGTTGCATGGGCATATGTGTGTGTGTGATACAGCTACAAATAATTGATGGGAGTATTTGCAACCTCTTTGCCATTTTACCGGATAGATACTGCAATTCCATTCCACTGCAATTCAATTCGATATTTACTACGAATACAAATACAAATAATCTTTGCTGGCAAAACAAATACAAATACCGAAATAGACATTCCCATAGACATACGTCTAACAATCCATGTGGCTTGTCAGGTTAGAGCAGACAAATGGAGGAACAAATGTTTCCAGAATGGAAAATAAGTTGTAGATTGACAGCATGAATTAGATACCCACTTTTAATTTCTCTAGGCAGTATTTGAAGAGATACAGTACACTTGTTATGCTTTTGTGACCATCTAATTATTACAACCAAATGCATACAGTATGTTTGGGAGATTATTACAGCATTTAGTGACAGAATATTGCAGTTTGCCTGTTTAGAGGCAAATGGGTTAGAAAGGTGTCTTTCCATAGAAAATACATTTGTCAAATACCATGCAAAATATTTTTGTTGTGTAATGGAGTCAACCGGCAGAACCTCAGGTATTTTATTGATAGCTATTCTGCTTCACAGAGTGTATCCCTGATAATCATTGGTAACAAACACTGTCCCAACGCCACCATATCTCCTACATTTTTTGTTCCGGTTAGACTAGCAAACTGTCATAACATGATACCGGGGAGCATTTGAACATTTGTTCACTCAGGAGAAAATACAAAACAGCACAAAAAATATATCACGTTGCTTGGATATGAACCATGTAGGGGCTTTATCTTCTTATACAGTAGCATGATATGTACCATGCATGCCCCTCATTTGTATACAGCATGTCTGTAATTGTACTGTATATTAATAATAAAAGGATGCTATGGATGTTATATATTGTAAATAGACACCCCACATTGTCATTTCACATAATTTGTTTGGTTTCATAAAAAACATTAAGAAGATCTAGATATTTCTAATAATTGTTTTCTTGTTAATTTAGTCTTCTAGGCTTCTATTATATATTTCCTAATTTTCGTTAATTAAGTTACATGCACACAAAAAGTGGCAACTGGTGAAATTGCTTCATCCCACGGTGGCAGGAAGTCCGAAGTGCCGAAGTACACAAAGTGCTTGCTATACTGTAACTGCCGGCGAGTGCTTCGAACATTTGATATGATAGTCAATGTCAGTTTTGTCTGATGAGCAACAAACACATACCCCAATAATTCAATGGCCCACATTCAGAGTGGTCAAACCCTTGCCCTTAAGCCCATCTCAGTAGCATTTTGAAGCAAGCAGTTTCTAAATTACTGGCAGCAGTTCAATTAGCTCTAGGCTACAAGCAAAACCAAAGACTAGTCTGTGTAGCAAGTACATATAGTACAAGCTGTCACAAGTGGAAACATTACTAAGAAGTTAATTAGAAGTGCATTTAGTCAAATGACTTACCACTTTCCCGATTATTACTGTAATGTCTACTTTGTGTTTATACTCCATTGCTTAATTTCCAGCTTTCTTGAAAATATACTTTTTTGCATATATCACAGAATTTCACTGGCCAACTCACGACATTTTCAAACATCAAATCGCTCATTAATCCTTACTAAAAAGTATATCATATAATTCTAAAGACAGTCACACCAATCTTAGTCCAATATCAAATATATAATCTCAAGCATATAATATCATATAAAATATATCATACATATGGCAATGAGGTTCATTTGCTTTATACTGTATTTATTTTGTGAACAAATTGGTGTCACACCATTCAAGCACATACACATTGAGCACCATATAATGACTGGGTAGCTCTTTGGCCGATAGGCAGGCATTAAGCAAGATTTTACATGTGGGGTCTAGCCAATGCGATCACATTACATGCATCATTAGATACGTCATTGCAAATGTACCAGGCGCACGTGGGTGCCCGGCGTTCTCCACGGATTCCCAGACCCCACAGCAACCATGGAATCGGTGCCTATGCGGCAAAGGCTAGCATACTCACCGAGAAGTGACTGAATGAATCAAGTGCTTTGACCTTTTCCTCCTTTTACATTATGTAACCATTGCTTTCACTTCTACATTGCAATGAGAGGTTTAGTAGACCTACAGTAATATGTTCTAACAAAAAAAGCAAACTATAAGCAATATTCACAAAATATGGCACCCATTATAAGCATAGTCTACTTAGTATCTTAACTCTGTGCCTTTTCCCCAATTCCCTTTTATAATAATACTAAGTACATTTACTAATCACATTAATTAAGGAACTTTTTATGATAGAGTGTTGTTTAGAGTTGCTCATTAGGACACCAGTGCAACCATATTATCAATGTTTACTTCATTTTTGGATTTCCCTCCCGTTAAACTGAAAATTCAGTTTCAGTTGGTGGCAATACCTTAATTGGCTATCTGACTTTGAGTGGGGTGATAGGTCAGAGATGATTAGATAACATGGAAATGATGTGACATTGTGACCAAATCTGTCTGGATTTACAATCTTATCTTTAGAAGAGCTTTGATAAAAAAGTTTTCAAAATAAATCAAGCCTTTAGAAGTGTCTGACAACCTTCTTCAATACTAAAAATGTATCATTATTTTGTATTCACTACTATTCTCATTTTACTAATTGATTAATCTGATTAATATTATGGGTGTGGTTAGCCATTAGCTGGGTTTACAAGGACACTTTTTTTATCTTATCGAATGAAATCTTTCTGATTGAGAATTTTGGTTTACCTGTTACATGGAATGTAATCTCATCTGGCCTAGTGTTTACATATCATCGCAACTTATCGGAATAGATGTTAAACATGCACACACTAGGCTCGGTAGGCTATTGTAACGTGTACCACTAGCAAAAATTCTAAAACCAGCTAGACAGTAGTTGTAGACACGTCGTCGGGAGAGTGAGGCTATTAGTGTGACTGGTGGAGAGATGTAGGGCTCCAGGTGAAGTCTCCATACTAGCTCCAATTACAGTGGCTGTGCAGAATAACCTACCGCCTTGTCTCCAATCAATTTTGCAAAAACAGTAGCTGGGGCAGAAGAACGCAACCAGGAAGTAATCGGGTTTAACCGTTTACATGGTAGAATTCTTCTTTCAATCAGGTTATGGAGCGGGTTATACTCTGCTTCGGAATGAAATGTAAATCGGGTTCGGCTTTTCTCTTCCAATTGAGGTGCTTATATGGAGTGTATTGTTTCGGGTTTGGCTTTTAACCAAAGTCCAATCAGAAAAATGTAAACGCAGCTACTGTCTGTATCACTGCTGCCCATCTTTCATAATAGTTAATACGAGACTGTATCAAATAAAATAACAGCAAGACAAATCTGTAAAGTCTGTGACACTGTAAATAAATGAAATGGATTTGGTGTCCAAGGATATTAACGTCTGCACACCCAGATTCTAGACGTGATTAGTTTGAGATGGAACCATTGCCTACAGAAAACGTCAATGTCACAACATGGCATTGTCTAATAGTAAAATTGTCATTTTGTCTGATTATCAGGCAACTGTAGTTGTCCTGGGCATGTTCAAATTGGTATATATATTTTAATATGTCAAATACCTGCTCAGTTTGATTCACTTATCTCATAGCTTTCCCACGACCACCATGCTATATGTTTATTATTTTTGTTAATACTGAGGTGATTTTTAGCTGCTTACCATGCTTAAATGCTAATGCTAAAATAATGACTTGGACTGGACAGATGGGAATTGGAGTCCAGACGCCCAAAGTTAAAAGAACTATGCATGATATTGTCTGCCACTAGATGTTAGACTTACCACCAGTATGTATCTCAAACCAAATCAAATGCTAAATAGATCACACATGCATTATTATGCATGTGCATCATAGCATGACCAGCTATGAAATCAAAGAACAGAGGAAGCATTACAACACACAGATGGAGTGTGAGGTCATTCTCTGCTTTGAATGCAGTTCTTCCACTATATCTTTACACACAAAAGGTTTGCCACTATATTCATATTTAGAATACAATTAAATACTGTAAATATAAGTAAAATGTCTTTTTTGTAATTTGCAGCATGAATACAACAAAGTGTACAGTACATCATTGTAAACACATTTGATTCACCCTAAAAATAGTGACCACTGCATTTCCCATTCCAGTAGAGACGTTGAAGGTCACAGAGGGAATCCAGAGAAAGAATGCATCGATTATATGTGCCTACTCCAATTGTCCTTCCCATCTTAATTATGTGAATGGTTTTGAAAATAGTCTTAAGCCCAGATAAATACAGCATTGAACGTCTGTTTGCGCTGGGTGGACAATTCGATTTGTAAGACAAGGAGGAAGAGCGGCAGATATCAAGGAGCCGCACTGTCTGATAATGGAATCATCGGCGATAATAAAAAACAATTGTGGTTGTAGGCTCACAACATTATAACTGAATCTGATATCAGACAAGGGACAAATAAAATGAACAGCTCCATCCCCTAACATGAAAGCTTTTGTGTAACTTATTTAAAGGGCCACTCCTTGATTTGTGTCTGTGTTTACCATTGTTGTTGAAACAAGTTGGCATTGCACAATCTTAAATGGTCTTGCATTCCTCTCTACTCCTCTCGAACAACTTGCAATTGCTCTAGATATTCTCAACCTCTACCACCATCCAAACGTTTGTGGACAGTTCTGATAGATGTAACACAATCCAGAAAGTCACCTTTAATCTACAGTGTATTGTAGACACACAGTATGTTTCTTTATTGGGCCTACAGTACCTACAGTGATATTTATAATTAATACAGAATAATCATAATGAAAGTGTATAACCTATCATGGCATTACCAACCATTTGTTGATAATATGTATATAAGAATATTCAATGTTTCCCATTCATCTGTAGTGGTCTACCATATTTTGAATATCTTCATTTTTCTTCTCACAATATAGCCTGTATAACCCTGCTATTGTAAACTTTGGATACCATGTTGGCATATAGAGACCATATAACTGTGAAAAATAACAGTTGTGTGTAAATGTAGTGGTCTGAACGTGTGACATAGACCTTGTTGCAATCAATAATTCCAACCTAACTAATTATATTTTTCTGAAAAAGTTGATGGTTTGTAGCCTATACTGTATGCTCTGACATTTAGCACTGCCATGAATGAAATGTTTGTGCAATGCCAAAGCCTTTTCAGCAAGTGGAAGAGTGTTATGCAAATGTTGTGATTGATTTCCACAAGGTGTTTTCAGTTCTGGGGGAGAATCACTAATCTCACATATGTGGCCTTTTTAATTTTGAGCGGGTGCATGCGTGTGTTTATGTGTGTAAGTAAATAATCATTAGCATGCAGTGCAGCTGTCTCGATCATCGAATGCTTTTATTTATTGCTCTTGAGGAAGAAGAGAAGTATTAATTTCACACCCTACCACACAAATCGGCCATGAGTAGATTATATATGTTTCTCACATTAATAAGGAGTCATCTTGGAATTACAGCAGAAGACAATTACACCTTTGTTGATTGAATGTGTTTCTCTGCAAAAGGTCACTGCAAGTCAATCAATCTGATACATTTAAACTCTCAACATGTTAGTCATTTTCAGGAAAACAAATTCTTCAAATGGATCTCTTAAACACTAAGTACAAGTTCAAATTGAAACGTAAAATGGGTCTTAACAACTTTCAACAGAAAGCAGGCCCTGCAAGGTCTATGCTATTTTGTGAAGTATACAGATTTGCGATGCATACTGAGACATTTGATTTCTACCTATAGTACTTTGCATAAAATAAGCAACACTTAATAGCCAAATCAGTATTGAGTTAGGAGAGGTGCTGTTGTGTGTAATTCAATTTGTACCACCCTAATCTCCATTTGGGCCTGTTTGGCAGAATGCTGATCGCTATTTTAAAGTATTAAATGAATAGGAAAGATACCTCTCTTGAGTCACTCAAGTTTAGGTTACAGACAGCACAATGCTGGCGGTAGAGCAAATTCAGACATAGAGACAAATGTGTTTCAAGGTTTTTTTTCTCTCACTGAGGCACGCTTGCTAATGTCCAAGCTCCTCATGTTATCGCTCGTGCCAATGTATGTGCATGGATGTGTATTTGAACCGGCATAGATGAGCAACACACAGGTGGAGTCAACGATGCTGAAGAAAGATTGTTGATTTGAAGTCCCGTATGAAATGCCATATGGTGCTTCCTCAGAAGCTCCGCCCCCCATATTGTCCACACATTACCAAGGCTGGGACAGTGTAATGTGGTGCGGTCTGCACCACTTTGTTTGTGTTGTTCTTTACAGAGGCAGGCCTGTGTAGAAACACTAGGTTATATTTTCAGTGCACACAGAACAGGAAGCTAGTGGGCCGTGAGGAGATATATGCTGAATTTGGTCAAAAGTGTATTAGCTTACAACTAACGCCACCTTTAAGTAACCTCCTTAATGCAAAAGTTCTAGAAGCAGGGAACACTGCACGGTTGCCCTGTCACACTGAAAATGTCATAATTTGATGCTCATACAGTATTTACAGTATAAACGCATTGTAAACAAGGGAGGTGTAGAATTTGAAATATCAAGATTCATTTTAATAGCAGTTTGAAATAAATAGTTGAACATACTATTCTGCTTAATGAAGCTCTAACATCTTAACAAAGTGAAATACATGGATAGATGGATTATATGACCAAATGGCCTAGTTCTGGTGAGCATAACATTTTACCATTTTACTTTTTTGTTAAAATACCTGCTAATTAATGAATGATTAGTATAGAACTACAGTAGTATGTGATTAGTATGTGTCAATGTTGCCATCCACACAGTGTGCATGGCAACATTGTTACAAGTGAATTGGTAGTGACCTTCTGCAACATGGCAATATTTGTCACCGGCAGACAGGCCGGTACATAAACTCTCCAATTTATAGTCAGAATCGCAAGTGTGCAGTCCAGTTAACAGACTCCCATGTACCATACATCTGCGGCCCTTCTTAAGTGTTATGTTGTGTGTCGGTCTTTAAGGTCCTCTGACAAGGACTTGTTAATGACCCCTCAGACTTGCCGGGTGACTGTGCTTTTGAGGTGAATTCTCTTCTAATATCACTGAGGTGTGCGAACACTGATAGCATTTTTAAATAGCGTTTAGGCAAGTATTTGGGGCATAATGTGCCTATGGAGATGTATGTCCTGCTGTCTGTATCTTATGTGTGTGAAGTAAGTTTTCATTAATGTGTATATTGGTTTAAACAGCACACCCTGCAGTTTTTTTTTTAATCTGTTTTTTAATGCAGTCCATTGTTTCTTTATTTCTGGTTGTGAACAAGTGCTATATAAATAGTTTTCTTACTTACTTACTTACTGTACTCTAAACATTTATATATTCCAGTCACAATTTTTCATCTTTGCTTCAGAATATGTATGGCCACTCTTATTTAAGAAAGACTATAGTGCAACAGTGGTGGGAACCTCGCATGAGGCTAATTGTGGCGTATTTATAGATGAACGTTGCGTGCCAGGGAGTTACAGAGTGGTCGCATAAGATTGCCTCTAGATTGGCATGTCCGGCATAACAACGTCAACCATCGTTGGTGCATGTGCACAATTTAGCACCAGCATAACATGCAGCAACATCAAATGGCTGTGGTTACATTAAGATTACAGTCAGCATGGCAAGCAGACTGCTGTAGGCACTGTCTGCAAACCAGCGCTATTCAAGACAATGTGGGCACATACCACACAGACACAAATGATTGAGATTGTCTGACTTGTGTTGGTTGTTGTACTAAAACAAACAGGTTAAAAATCGTGTGCTGCAACGCAATTCTTTTAAACATTTTGCCAGCAGAAATATGAATGAGTGAGTTAGTAGATGTGTGTGGTTGAAGTTTACAAGCAAGCTAACATTCCACTGTTTATATACTTCTGAATTTGATAATTTGATGATAATTTCTTAAGGTTAATGTATACAACATATTTCTTTTGAATATTACAAATTAGGCCTTACATGTATACCTATTCCTATGGTAGCATTTTCCAAATTTGTGGGATATGCTGATATTATTCAGGGTTCATGATCATTCTTTGGACATCTAGGCGTATCTGGAAACAAAAAAAAAGTTACTGTATAAGAATGAATACAAATGTAAGACATACAGTATCTGTTGATGTTTAGATATTTGACCGACAAGTCCACTTCACTTTGATTGTAGTGCAGGGCTGCCTTCAACTGTTCTAATTTGGACTATCTTGTTTGTTTATTTTCTCAGTGTAATTACGGTCATCATTCTTTCTCTACGTGACAGTGTTTCAACACTCAAGTCCATTCTAATTATCAATACAGCAGGGGGGCATTACTTCCTGGGTATTCTTTGGTTTTTCACCCCACTGCTTCTGTGATAATCCATTGCCCTCCCAACAGTTTATATTTAGGTCCAGTTACAGTACTGTAATAAACATTACAGATGTTGCTGGAAATGTAATACACTGTAATAGAATATCTTGAAGTAATTTTTACTTTTTTGTATCCTAATGGAATGCCATGCTTTTCCATAACTGCAACAATACTATGCTATCGTATGTTTAAAGGAGAAATGTCTGGTCTACTTTGGATATCTTAGATTGGCTCCTTGATTCCCTAACCGTTTTTGATACATTTTCAGTCGCTGTCATATGGCAGTTTTTGCAAGATTTCTAAACAGCCCTGTTGTTAAGAATAGAACTGTACAGGAGTCTGTAATATTCTTAAGTTTGGGTATGCATTACTGTAGCAGCAGCATTCTGTACAAATTTCAATTTCACTGACGCCCTAAATTAACAATTCAGTATGTTTTGGTTGTGTGTTTATATAGCATGGTGTCCAGGTCAGTTAAGTCTATTGATAATGGGTCTTCATTTTATTATACATACTGTACGTCCAACCTAACGTGGATATTATGAATATTGATATTTTATTGATAATCTTCAATTTCACCTCAGTGTAGTACTGGTGGTTCAACCTGGTGGTTCAACATCGAACATGGTTATTCATGTAGGAGCAGGACAACATTTTGTGACGGTATGTCAAAGGTCATTGGGTCAAAGCTAAATAGTCCTTATTATAGAGAGTAGCACATAATTAATACATTTAACATTATATTAGCTAAGGTGAGAATCTACAAAAAAGTCAGGTTTTAAGTGAATAATTTCAGTCTGATGAGTAGTGTTCCTGAGTCCACAGGGGTGAACTAGCGTGTCGGGAACAAAGCACTTAAAATGGATACGCTCACTCAACAGAGACCACCTGCCCTTAGCTACCCCGGAGGAAATATCTCTTCAATGAAACAGTAGTAGCTTATGAAAACCCTGTATAGTGCGGCTGCTATAACATCTGCTAGCACAGTAACAATAACATCCGTGAGATTCATGTCCTATGTCCTTGGCCAAACCCAGTTTCTTTTGATTTTTTTGTTTTCTCCCCAGATTTGAGTGAAAGAAACCTTTTAATTGGATGAAGGATGAACAGAGGCACTAAAAGTCTCTACCTTCAGGTCATATTTCAATTTGATTGCGTTTCAACAAGTCATTCCATAAATCTCTTACTGTATCTTGATAATAAGAAACCTGAATATTTAGGTACATTCCAGCAGAAACATAAAGGGATTATGTGGTATGAAAACAACTTAATTCAGCGAACTGTCTTCCATCACTACCTTCTATGCATTCAAATCTACTTTACCTTTAAAGTTACCTGATTTCCAGTGGTCAAGCTCTTCATAAAATATGAGACACTAAAATTTAATGAAACCTTACTATTTTTATACATTAACATTTATTATACTTTCACAAATAACACAATAACACAACAACACAAAATACGAGCATCTGAGGTACACGTAAGCTTGAAATATGTGTTATTATATGTTATTTTCAAGTAAGAGGACAGACACTGAATTTGTTAACCAATCCAGTAGCTGTATGGTCCTATACGAGCCCTTCTGAACATTCTCAGAGTTTGGGGTGGTTTCATATTGGCTGACTGAAAATCTGACTAATTAAATTGATATAGTTCTGCACCTTCAAGTACCTGGAAGAAGGAGTTACATTAAAAAGTCACACATGCGTGCGCACACACATTTGAGCATGTACAAAAGCCTTAAACCGTCCAAATCTCGCAAGCTCCAATTTAATTTAATGTAGGTCTGTCTTGAATTCTGATTCCAAACATAAGGTGATATAAAGGTAGGTAGTCCTGTAGACCTTTATTACAGTGCCCTAGAAGTACTACTAAAGAGGGGTATACTTTCTTCCCGTTCGGTCCATGTGGATGTGTTGAGTTAATGGGTACTATTGGGCACACAGTCTAAAACACAAGGTGCAAATGCATTTAGCACGTGTTCAAATCTAATTGAGCTATTATAACGACGGTCGTTGCACTAGTTGCATGGTTCAAAAGGCTTGTACTTACTCTATTCATGAGTGTGTTTTGGCCGTAACACGATAAACCAATCCAAATGTCAACTCCCATTCCGTTTAAAAATCCAGATGCATTTGCATCATAGGTGGATTGCTATTATAGGGGCAGGTTTGTGAAAGCACTGGATCAGAACATCTACGGAAACAATGCTATTCCACCAAGATCCCTAAAATATGTTGATGTGAGGACACACTAGTAATAGCTCACATTGTACACTTTGTATTTGTTTTCCGTTGCATGTTTGTGCGCTCCTGCAAGCAGAGTGTAGTCGTGTATGCACTCACCATAGGTGATGTTAAAGCTTCATAATGCACTGCACGTTGACTTTAGAACAGGATTTTGCTGGTCAATCACCTTCCTCTGCCTCAAAACAGCAATGCACCAGACCACCACACCCACAGGCACTCATATGGTCTCAATTGCATTTCCTATTTAAACCCCGTGGGCACTGGACAGGAAAATGACAACTGTGACACACTAATCTTCTCGTGGGCACGTTTACTCTTTTGTAATACATGCAAGTTCTGCATTGGAACACTTAAACTGCTTAGTTAATTGAGATTTGTTTCTGTTTACAGACTAGACTGGAAGAAAGTGTAGTTTACCTTTGTTAGCACTTGAGGGTCACTGAGAAAAAGGTCTATCGTGTAAGGAAGACTGATTGAAATGTATTAGCACCATCTTTATGATAGACTATTTTAAATTGAGGGGAAACTATTTTAAATTGAGGGGTTCCAGAGTTATACTTGCGACGAAGTCAAACTAGAGCTTTCGAGATCAGAATGGTCTCAAGAGGCTAATGAGCATGTTATGGCAGTTGAATATGACACGAGCAGGTGTCCTATTTGCTTGCAGTATTCAGTATTAAAGGTATAGTCTGCTATTGCAAGCTAATTTGTAAGTCAATACACGTTTTGTTAAATACACCAACTATCTCCTCACATTTCACTATCTTTGCTGATCTCTGTGCGTGTTAAAAAAAGAAGCTGATACTTCTACACAGCCCTGGCTTTGTAAATAGGAATATAAACTAAGTGCAAAAAACTCATATCAACAAAGCCGTAGTACTACACTTTGCTTCAGAATGTGTTTCAAAGTGTGGAGTGATGGTGCGGACAGACGCGCAGAGGGATATTATTAGCCAGCGGTCTTGAAAATGACTAACCCTGCCCCTTTAATATATCTTTTGGGAAAATGTTAATCTTGAATATATATATATACAGGTATGAATATATATATATATAGGTAGTGTACAGAAATACATGTTTTTGCTCCAATTATATTCATGAATTGAATTATCGAACTCTTCTATGCACAAAAAAAGGTTTCAAAATGTGTCTTTGCCAAGATAATCCATCCACCTGACAGGTGTGGTATATTAAGATGCTGATTAAACAACATGATTATTGGACAGGTGTGCCTTGGACTGGTCACAATAAAAGGCCACTTTAAAATCGTCAGTTTTATCTTGAAAAATTCCATTCTGGTGGCCATTCCTGCAGTCAGCATGCAGATTACACCCTCTTTCAAAACTGTGACATCTGTGGCATTGTGGTGTGTGATAAAACTGCACATTCAGTCTAAGGCACACCTGTGCAATCTCTCTAACATGGAAGTGCTCTTTAACACAGATTTAAATGGACAAAGTGAATTTATATTTTTGTTCAGTATCTATTAATATTAAATAAATTAAATTATTAAACTATTCTGCACAGCCATTGTACAAAGCATGGATCTAGCCTATTATAAGAATGGTGCAAATAAGTTAATGGGATATGTCAGCTACAGAGACATCATCTGGAGCCATACATTTCTCCACCATACTGTACATCACACAAATAGCCTCACTGTACGACATACCTACTATAGAAGCAAGCCAATTTTAGCCAATTTTGCTAGCGGGACATGTTACATAAGCTAGATAATGTGTGCATGTTTAAAATCAATTCTGATAAGTTGCGAGGGCGCATGTAAACACCAGACCTGATTAGGTGACATCCCATGTAAACGTGTAACCCAAAACGATCAATCGGAAAGATTCCCTTCGTGAAGTCGAAAATGTCTCCATGTAAACCCAGCAAGAATACAAACAAGAAAAGCATTAAATAACAGTCAGATCAATCAAACTGTGGGTCAAGGGACCACGGATACAATTTAAAAATAAAAATGATTATTTGAGCTTCAATAACATGCTCAGTGCATCGTGAACATGGTGCAGAATCTACAGGTGGAACAACTAGGCTTCACCAATGGGGGTCTGAAGGGAAGCTTACTTGCATTCGTTACACTGCTTGAGATGGAAGAAAACATTACTATGTTGATTTGTGTACCTTGAGAAAACACTGGTTTCTACCATGGGAGCAACTCCGTCTAGCTGTAAACGGTTTCAATGTATACATTGTTATAAAATAAAATACCAGTTAATATTTGGTTTAAACACTATGCTCAAAGTCACAGTATGTATGTGAACATACTCGTAACTGGTGCATTTTATAGCTCATGAACTCATGAACCTACAGTAGTACTCACAGCTGAATCAGCGCTTGATGTCAACCTCTGAATTATCCTTCCCTTCCCATCTACCTTATACGGATCAAACGTGTTGACACAGGACCGTCAGCGTATAATAGAGGTATCATAGTATCATCCAGGTAATCTTCTCATCTACAGGGCCAGAAATGAAGAAGTACTCGCTGGAATGGGCATCCAGTCCTGCCCTGCGACTATCCCATTCTGCAGACAAGCAGGGTGTGTGACCTATAAGTCACCAGTGGAATGGAAAAGGGGGGCCCAATGTTGTCAAAGAAATGGACTAAATCTGCGCTGTCAGGCACCCTGAAGAGAAACACTCCGCTTATTAACAGTGTCATGGCGGGGGGGGGCTCTTGGCTACAAAGCGATAGGCCTTGCTGTTAGGTAGCGTATTACCACCTCACATCTATTTCCTCTATCACAATGACTCACTTGTCTCCCTCTGTCAACGTATCACTGCCTCTCGCACGCCCTCTCCTTTCATTGTTCCCTTTTTCCTCCCGTTATTTCTGATCATCCTCCCCACTAGTGCATTTTAACTGGTGTGGTTTTAACACTTTTGAAATTGGTTAAGTAACTTAAAGGTGGAGTCATTGTAAGTCAACACTCTTTTGTCCAATTCAGCAAGTACTGTGTCTACTCACGGTTTGCCTATGGCAATGAAGGGAGAGGTGTTTTATCATGTCTTTCTCCAGCACCCGACTTCACCATTTTAATGGTCTGCAGTTAAAACATGCTATGCCTTTCTGTTCAATGTTTCTTTTAACTTGATCATCCACAGTGGTTTCCTAATCTTGTATGGTTAAAACAAATATTCCAGTTTATGATCACCATGAGACCTGATTCATTTATTTGCTTTTTATTTCCTCGTTTGGTTTTTTCCTTCCCTAGTGAAGTCCATTTCCACTGTAAATCCTTTCTCTAAGATCAACAGTGACATTGTCCTGGGAAAAGAAAATACTTATTGTAGGACAGATCCTTTCTAAAGCTCATTGCTAGCTCTGTGGAATCCCTTAACAGTCAGTCTTTGGCTAGACTCAGCCCAGAGTATAGCAGTAAAAGTGGCTGTAAGTGTCTTGAAAAGTGGTACTGTACACCACATGTTCACAACTGTCATGACTGGACTCGTAATCAGATTGTTTTTTTCCATCCATGAATGATGGGAATGGTTAGAATGTGAAGCTATGATTGTGATTAATTGGATAAAACATCTTGATGAAAAGCTCCCGTATGGACAGAATAACCAACATGGCCTAAATTAAATGGGATATTGCATATGCTTACTGTTTTCGACACAGCTCAACTCCATTATCCTTATTGATCCACCCAATAGAATATTGTTTGGATGCACTGCAGAGCGAGATCAGGAGGTCAAATGCAAATCATTGTCCCTGGGACTGGTTGTAAGAAGGGCGGTTGTTAACTGTCACTGGGGCTTGAAGCCATGGCTGTCTGGTTGAAGGATGGTCTCTGGCTTTTCCAGTCTTCTATAATCCTTTAAAATCACCTAACAAACAATTGAATTAATAAATGTAATGCTTAAATGTGAATTTACCTTAAATGTACCCTGATTTGTTTCTGAAAGAACCATGGTGGGAGAAACCAGCACAGTACAGTGCTGTCCTACTTCCCATACTAATGGTGGGAATTTGGGGTTCAACTACTCTTCATATAGACATGCACAGGTGATATACAGCAACACAATTGAGGTTACCTTTTAAGTATTGGAAGATATACTGGTAAAGCAATGTGGGTGTTTCCGGGGAATTTTTCAAGGCACCGATTTATACTTTGTAATTTGATTCATGATTCTAAGTTAACGAGCCTTTTCTTATAAACACGTTCCGTCACAAGCTGTGAGAGCATTTGCTCTGTATCATGCCATTCCACTCTGTCTGAAAGCACAATGATTTATCTAGGCTATTAATGAAAGTATCGAACAGATGCTACTTATCTCTGAGGGGACACGTGCTTGGAACCGCTGTCATACCGATGCAGTTCAGCAATAAATACAGTAGACGAATGGAGAAAACATGCAGACCGATATGAAGAAGGTCTATCCTTACACAAGCTGTCAACGCCATGTTTCTGGAACTGAAGATACAGCTCTCGCTCTCTCTCGTTCATTTTAAATCCATTCATGGACCTTCTTTGATGGTTTGTTAATTTCTTTGAGTTAGAACCTACACATCTACAAGTCATAGGTTAATGGTTTGACTGCCCGTCATTCAGTCCCGAGTGACAGTTGAATGATTCAACGTTGTGTCTATTACTTGGATGTTTCTTAACGTGTCTCTTGAGTCCTGACCATAGGCGTCTGACCCTATGGCGAACAGATATGTTGTCACACAATGTATCATTATATTATTTAAAGGTAAATTCCTAGATACAGTATGTGTCCACAATTGCTTTTAGGTATTATCTTGGCTTCATCCGACTTTTGCTTTCAGAACTCGTTCACTTGAGCGTTTGGACAGCCACTCTGGTTTGCGGGCCAATCAGTGCCCATGTGCGTGCGTATGTGTGATGTCGTGAAGTGAAGCCTATGTTTGAAATGGTGGTAGAGCTAGATGAAGCATCAAACAACAGTTGTAGCAACCCCGATTGATTAAAGCCTGTCCAACAGTTTAAAAATGAACCACAGGTCAACTAGCTATACCCATTAGAAGGCAACGACTGCAAGCACTTTCCAATTATGGAACGTGTCCAGGCCCTATTCACAAAGTGAATTTAAGATTTTGTAACAGCTACTTATGCCTTTGGGAATGATATTGTTTTGACACTGTGCTGAGTGGCTTTTTTTCTCTACTTCACCCCTTACATTACTCCTGTTCGCATCTCTAACCCTCTCCCCACTGCCATCAACATTCTTATTATCAGCCGTGCTCCAAAATATAGTCTAAGCTGGGACATATACTGCATCTACACCGCGTAGGCAGCAGTGCCTTTTAATGGTGAGCTATATACGGCAGTGATGGTTTTATTTATACCAGTAGTATTTTTATCATTTTATTTATTCTTAACTCAGATGCGTTTGTAATTGAACAGCCATGATTGACAGTGTACTGCTGTGTACATACCTGCAGAAGAAGGAGAAATAAAACAATACAATTTTGACATTCGCTGTGGCGAGTGTGACACTTTAGATTATCAAGTGCAGCGTGCCGGTGTGTGTCAGCTCTATATCAGCTGATAAGTGATATGTGATATATATATATAGTGATATAT
>JAODOY010026654.1:0-23302 GCA_025399855.1 Forbesichthys papilliferus | reverse complement strand
ACACATTTGTCTTCTTCTTTTGGTTTCGGGATTACTAAGCGCGTTCGCAGCTCATTGCTGCCTCTCATAGTCCATTGGCGGCACTATTTTTTCAGATCGGAGCATAGTTATAAGTATATTTTTCCGAGTCGATGGTATATTTACCAAATCAACGTATTAAGTAACCGGTTATGTCGGTTACGTCGACTAATCGTCTCAGTACTAGTGTCTATATATGTGTGTGTGTGTGTGTGTGTGTGTGTGTGTGGCTATAGTATGAAAGGAGAAATATGCAGACTTTAATAGTAGCCTACATTCTACAATAGGTGGAGTAGCCTATACACTGAATTGGAATAACTTTGCCTTATAAATAGGTATACTGCAAGAAAATATAACTATACAGAGCCAATTACAGACCTAGTATAACAGACACTGTCAAACAGCCTACGGTAGGACATAATCTTAGCCTAGGACTACTACTTTGGTTGGCTAACATTTAACTTGGAGGAGAGAACAGAACACCGTTTACCTGATTGCTATTCCCACAATTATTCACTCTCTCCATGAAAGTTACACATTGATCCGCATTGTAAACTTGACCTGGGCGATGCAGTGAGAGGACTTAATTGCAGGGCCCTGCGTGTAGCGCCGACCGGCACTGTCCACATGGCTCTGACAGACACCAAAAGACTTCTCCAACTTAATATAAGCTCCACACAGGTGCAAAAGATAGGCAATCAACATGTTGCGGATGAGGTTGGTTGCGCTGGGAAAACTGGTGGATGTCGACCGGAGGAGCGCACGTGATGAAGAACAGGAGGGGAGCGCTGCCTGACGGCACGACTGAAGATGTTTTAATTAATTTTGAGTGAAAGCATTAATCTCTATTTAGAAATTTTCAAATCGTTAAAAAACTAAAACTTTAATTGATTTAATTACTTAAATGTATCGCCCAGCCCTACATTAGTTATTTTCTTGTCCTGCTCTGCCTAATATAGTTTTCAGAAGGAATGTTTTTGAATGAATGTTGCTTGACCTAGACAATGTAAACCTAAAAATCTATTTTTTCTAATTGCATACTTGTAGTGTTACTAAAGCTTGGCCCTGTCTCCTAAAAAAACTGCTTGGGAACATCATATTTTTTGTTATTTTTAGCTATCGGAAATTACATGTAATGGTTTTGTAACCAGTTTGGTGAGAGACGCAGGAACAATATTCCAGTATGCTGGAGGCTTAAATTCAACATCACTTGCAGAAACACAAACGATATTCTATAATATAATTTCTAATCTATTATTTCTTTGACATTTATTTCCTCCAAATTTTCCTCTTGTACTGTATGACATTTGAAGCTTTTGCAGTTTACACTTTTTATTGTCATTTTGTCATTTTCACTGCCATCCGTGGTTTGATACAATTAATCTGTTTTGATGTATGATACCTTTCCCTACACAATTATGAAGTGATTCATTGGCCTTAAACAGCAGTTGTTGGTGCACCAGAGAGCATGGTCAGAAGTAGCCTAAAGGGTTTATTAGCCCACAAGCTGTCCAAACATGTTTTATTTAAAAGTAATAACTATTCCCTTTCATACAGATTACCTTAACTTCGTCTTTCTTGTAGGTGTGTGCTTGTCAGCCATTGAAAAGTGAGTTTGTGTGATACGGTGTTGTCTTTTGGAGGGGATTACAGAAGCATAAACAATTCCAGTTCATGTGCAGTTAGCAGTGAGAGAAAAATGCATAGGTGTAGCAGAAAATGAAATCTGCCCATCATTCTTCTTTCTTTAAATTGGGTTTTCTTAATACCACAAATTATATTTTTATGCTGTGAAAGTTGGGATTGTCACAACAGTGTATTTGACATAGACTTTTATATCTGTATCGTTATTTTAACTTTGTAAACAGTTTTCATCGTAGCACCAACACTGTTGACTGCTGCCAATGTATCTAATGCTGCCATTCAATTTCCCTTCGATATGTCTCTGAGTGAGCAGGGCTCCCAAAGAGTAGGCCTATACATGGTGCTCAACCTCAGTGGGGAGTAGGGATGTGTGTGATTAGTCGGTTAAACGGTTAAACACTGAGACAATCGCTAGTCTGCACCATAAATACTAGTCTTCCATCCATCCATCCATCCATCCATCCATCTTCTACCGCTTATCCGGAGTCGTGTTGCGGGGGAAGCAGCTCCAGCAATGAACCCCCAAACTTTCCTTTCCCGAGCAACATTAGCAAGCTCTGACTGGGGGATCCCAAGACGTTCCCAGGCCAGTTTGGAGATATAATGTCTCCACCTAGTCCTGGGTCTTCCCCGAGGCCGCCTCCCAGCCGGACGTGCATGGAACACCTCCCAAGGGAGGCGCCCAGGGGGCATTCTTACCAGATTCCCGTACCACCTCAACTGGCTCCTTTTGACGCTAAGGAGCAGTGGCTTTCTTCGACTTCCTCACGGATAGCTGAGAAGCCAGCCACCCTCCTGAGAAAATCAATTTCGGCCCCTTGTACCCGTGACCTTTTTCTTTCGGTCATGACCATAGGTGAGGGTAGGAACGGAAAATGCCCGGTAGATCGAGGGCTTTGTCTTCCGGCTCAGCTCTCTTTTCGTCACAACAGTGACTCCGATTCTCCGGCCAATCTCCCGCTCCAATGTCCCCTCACTCGTGAACAAGACCCCCCAGGTGCGTGAACTGCTTAACTTGGGGTAAGGACTATACTCTCCCTACCCGGAGTAGGCACTCCATCGGATTCCTTCTGAGAACCATGGCCTCAGATTTTTTCGGTGCTAATCCTCATCCCAGCCGCTTCACATTCGGCTGCGAATTGATCCAGTGAGTGCTGCAGGTCACAGACCGATAATGCCATCAGGACGACATGTTCCTCCTCAGTTGAGGTCAACAGTTTTTCATCCTTACTGTACACAGCTTGGATGTTTCCCCGATTCCAACTCCTGAGGTGGCGGACGATTTTCCACAAATCCTTTGGTGCCTATTGAAAGTCTTTCTCCATGGCTTCTCCGAACTTCTCCCACACTCGCTACTTTGCTTCTGCCATGGTAGATGCTGCAGCCCGTCGCGCCAGTCGGTACCTTGCAACCGCCTCCGGAGATTTCTGGGACAACGTATCCCGAAAGGCCTCCATCAGTCGGACGGCTTTCCTGACCACCAGTGTCCACCACGATGTTCAAGGGTTACCGCCTCTTGAGGCACCTATGACCTTGATTCCACAGCTCTTCACTTCAGCAATGGAAGCTTTAAATCATTGCCACTCAGGTTCATATGGCCTCAGATCATATGATCATCGACCTTTGGCCTAGGGTGCTCTGGTACCACGTACACTTTTGAGCATCCTTATGATCAAACATGGTGTTTTGTTATAGACAATCCATGACATTAGATATTTTTAGATTATTTTATATCCCGATAACTATACATATCACGATATAGCAAGTTCTGTAAATTAATCCAATGAGACCCTCCCACCCCCAGGCATGTGCTCACATTTATAGAATATAACTATTATAAATAACATGTGGAGAGGAGCAGCCTCTGAATCACAGTGAGCAGAGGAGAGGAACTAAATGTGTTACACTGAATTCAAATAAACATAATCTAGTCTCTACAGCGTTCTGCTGTAATTTATGATCGTTTTCTAACACAAACATCAAACATAACCCATTGACTGCCTAATGTACGCAACTAGACCATGGCAATCATGGTGTTAAGAAACGTCTGGTTTCTTTAAGATGACTTTTGGATTGGATATTCTAGGAGCTTGTCAGACATAGAAACAAAATTAGGGCTGCACCCCTGAGGCTAATGTGGGCATTTCAGGCATGACTGCGTGGCAATGGAAAAATTGTTTACATGTCACAGTTTAGTTGTAAGGCCGTTTTTATGTCTTGATTGAGCATTATTAACCAAGACTAGCCTACAACTGCACATGACAAAAGGTGATTTTCCTTGGATTTCCTTGTTGTACGTACAGCGAAAGGCAGCGTTTTATAAATACTAATTTGTGTTCGGCAGATTGTTTCCTAAGAAACATGTATGTGTAACTACACTGCAAAAATAGCTCTTCAAAAATAAGTTAAAAAAATTATGAATACAAAATCTTATTTGCTAATTTTTACTAGAAATTTGTATGTACTTGGTAAGAATTAGATTTGTTTTGTAGTGTAAGAGATTTGCTGGAAATAAATATCGTTTACATGCTTATTTCAAAACGTTTTCTCATTTTGTGTTCTAATTTAAGATAGTGTACCTCCACATTTTGCCGCAACTGACGTAATAGGCAAGACGTAAGTTCGATACAGAAGCTTAAATGGGCCTTAAGCCATTCAAGATGAACTCATGCATCCAATGGTTTTTGTAGTCTTAATAAATGGACCACTAGTATTTTTTCAGCTCACAAATGTAATAATCCAACCATTATAATTAGTCTACTCTAAAGCATAAACATAAGATAATCATTGACATTTGATTATGATATTCATGCATTTTATTTGGTTACGAAGTTTATTTGCTTTGGGCAATTTGTGGATGGCAAAAACAAGATTATTTTCTTGGTGAGTGCTCTCAACCACACTGTTTCTCTTACCTGAAGAGTAAAAACAAGCCCTACCTATTGAGCCCCAGAACTTAATAGGTACTAATAGAATATGAATTAATAGTATACATGCAAACACAAATAAGCATACATTTGATAAGATATTGCTTCCTGCATGACGCTCAATGTGTTTTTTGCCTTGGTAGATCTGATCTTCAGTAGTTTAGTATAAAGAGTGCATTTCCATAACTACCATATCTGTGTCATCATTGTGGAGGAATCAGTAATGAGTCATAAATTGGACTCATCCAGCATAACTACAAAAAAAATAAAATGGTGGTTCATTAACCTGTAAACTAGCATTCTGCTTATAGGGACCTGTTTTCATCCTTGTTCCTGTCTGGCTAAAATGAAACACAATTACTACACTCTCAAGGGCAGTGCAATATCACCATTTTTGTATTTATTGAGTGTGTGTCCAGTTCCAGAAGGCCAGAGAATGCGTGAGTAACAGACTGCCACAGGACTTTTGCATGACTCTTGCAGCAATATTCATGTGTGTGGAGAAGTTGCCTAAACATTTCAGGTTTGCTTTCACACAGTTTAACACACCTGTGATGGAGATTTCACTTGCTTTTTAAAAAAAAGACCACATATTCCATATTAAACATTGTATTCATTATTGAATGTGGGTTTTCGCTTTCATTTATGTTATGTTACATATTTAGACATACGGTGTGTTTTCCATTTAATAACTAAAACTATTATTTTTTTAAATGTAAATATATTTATGACATCTAAATAGAATATGTGAAAGTAGTACATGCACACAAGAAGTCTACATGCTGGCCTATTAAGTATGCTTTCACAATTGACTGCAGTTTGACGAAAATTAACAGGCATGTCAAGCTCACGTCGATTCTTAATTTTTAAATCTGTAGGCTTACTAGAACTTGTGCGACTGAATAATCGCAGTCAGAAGCCCTGCTATATTATACAAACCACACACCCGCTGATTAATTGTATGCCAATTATGAGACTTTTTAACCGTCAAAAATGCTAGTGGTTTCCTGAGATGCACTTAAATTGATATATTGAGAAAGTACATAAATCAGTTGTATGAACATGTTAAATCATGCATGCTGTACAGTAGTAGTTTATAACAACCTGTACTATGCAGCAGTATTGCAACTGAACAGTGTGGTGAGAGGTTTAGTGTTATTCCTGAAATTGTAATTACTTGTAATTTCTGCTATGCTTTAAGTCATTAAAGATTTCTTTTTTTAATTATTTAATTTAAGTGCATAATTATGCTTAAGCTAAAACCTTTAAAAAAAAGAAAAATTACAACATATGTTTATATCAACATATTGTACTGGTACGACAGTAATTCCAAGCTACTGAGGAGGCATTTTTGCCCACCTATGTTTCCTCTTTGATCTCCATTGAGTTGTTTATAAATCAAGCAGCCACACAGCCAACTTGCATGTGTTCTGGTCACCTGGGAAAGTACAGATATGAAAACTCTACAGAAAGACAAGAGTCAATTTCAAACGCGTCTTGCTGTGAGCCACCCTGCAATCATTAGTTAATCAGTTGTTTCATGACATGTCTTTCTGATAGTTGATGTTACCTGCTGATAAAAAAAATGAGATTAGTTAAGACACCATTGCTGTACAAAGCTTCACCTTCTGGTGTTAATTTCCCTGCTCTGCACAGAGTTAGTTATTTCTGTCTGACTGTAAGTCTGACAGTACATTTAATCCAAGGGGCAGAGTGATCACGGACTGTTTTGAGCATGAAAATTGGTCTTTATTTCCAGATCTCACAAACATATGGCTTGAGAAAATGGTGGATGTGGCCTATATTTGCCTTATGATTACACTGTAGTTGTATCAGTTATTCAGCTCCTTGTTGACCAATGTAGTATTCACCTAAACGATACTGTTGTGTGTAGGATTCACAAATAGTCTATGGTTTGATATGGCAATGCTATAAACATGTTATTGTACGTGTTGATATTTCTATTATGAATAAGATGATATGTATTCTAAAATAGAAATCGACTGGTCATTGTTTGAATGGTCTCTATTTATTAAGCAATAGATTTGGCCTGACTGAATGTCTATTATTTAATGCTCTGTAGAGCCACAATGACCATGAACATCAATGCTGTTTATTTAAATTGAAATAATGGAAGTGATATTAACCTTTTTTTCTTAACATTTTGGCAGACAGTGACGGGATAGAAGATGAAAATACACAAAAAGGACAAGCAACAGGTTTGTACCAAAACAACACACACACACGCTACACACACATTACAAATTCTAGGTCGTTTACATTAAAAAATGTGCACACCTTTATTATGAATAATACATTAATGCCCACATCTCCACAGCTATCTGAAGCATTTTCTAATCGTATAAAAGTTGTACATAAAGCCATTTTTAAGTGTCAACGCAAAATGTTTTTATGCACCATTTTAATAGAGTTAAAAGAAATCCCCTGCAAAACCTTGAATGTTATGACACCCCACCACCTACACAAACACACACAAACGCACACATTCCAAAATAAATTCTCGCAACACAGTACCCACTGTCAAGGAACTACTGTTTGTTCTAGAACTTTCCTACAAAGGCGCTAGGAAGCTTGTGTTTTTAGGTATTTAAGAAATGTTACAAGATTTAGGAAATTGCGTTCTTAGTGTAATATACAGGTAAGGGGGAGTAGTGAGTAAGAGTTTGTGAGAGACACGGAAGTCACACAGAATGCTGTACGTAGCCTCAAAGGTTAGTTATGATGGCAGGCTATGCATTCCATTGATACTGCTGTTTACTGATAGTGTTTTTCCTTACTCTATATACACTATATTGCCAAAAGTATTGGAACACCCTTCCCAATCATTGAATTCAGGTGTTCCAATCACTTCCATGGCCACACGTCAAATAAAATCAAGCATAAAATCAAGAACCTAGACATGCAGACTGCTTCTACAAAGAATGGTTCCTTGTGTGTGTGGTACTGTGATAGGTTGCCACCGGGTTTAATTTTCAAATTGTTTATTATTGTATATTCAACAAAAAAAAAACCCTTCTATTGATGTTGACGTTGGGGCCATGTGTTACTGTCATCTTTGTTCATCCCCCATCTTTCAACCCTCTAGAATGGATCTAAAGTGTAATAACACTGCAACAGGACCACTACACCAATCTTTTATTCTGTCGATGGAGCATGCATGTTTATATTCCCAGCCAGGTTTGGGATTCCATCTTTCAACTTTCTGGTTGCACCACGTATTTTAAAAATGTGGCAATCTTTTTAAACCACACCCCTGGTTTCTGTACGAACGCCAAATGAACGAATGGACCAAGTACTGTAGACACTAGACACACACGCAAACCTAGGCTGAGTTAAGGCTGCACGATTCTGGATAAAATGAGAACCACTATTTTCATGCTTAGAATTGAGATCACGATTCTCTCTCTCTCTTATATCTCCCTGATAGAGGCGTGTTCTTCTTTCCAATTAGTCACATGTTCAGTGCATTTCTACAATGTAATATGGGAGCGGCGTAGGCAGAACTCCCGCCGCGAGTTCAATGAACGTGAACGGCAATGGACCAAACAGCAGGCCACAAAACAGTAAGGAGCTGGGCTGTCCATGAATGCAGTGGGTTGAACAACATTCACATCAAAGTGGTTGTTTGTGTTTTACCACTCCAGATTGCTGTGTTTCAGCAGTACAAATGCACAGGTTGATGGCAGAACCAGCGTTGCTCTAGAAACACGTCTGTTAGTGCACAGTGCATTGTTCCATTTGAAGAATGTCTTTATTGGCTGTGTCAACATATTCAATCGTAATTATTTCATGTCATATCAGAAACTGATGGCATACATTTAAGATTGAATAACTATATTTGGTAATGATAATACATTGTTATGACTTTTTCGCTATTCCCTATAAAAGAGCATAGCTTTAATAATTTATAATCTCACATTGCATTATTTTTACACTCCTCTTTCATTCTGCCGGCTGACAGCTGGTTGACAGCTGATTTCCCTAATGAAAATATGGCAGAATCGTTCTCGTGTAGAAATGAGATTGAAATGAGAGGTATGAATCGAGATCGCGATTTTATTATGATTAATCACCCAGCCCTAGGTTTCCCCACTGACACAGTGGTGGTGTATCTTGTATCTTTTTTTTTCACAGGCTGTGCATTACATGTATATGTTGGTCACATCTCCAACACAACAGTAATTCAGTATGTGGAGTTATTCCATTAATGCAATAACTTAAATGGATGTGTAAATAGGGTTGTTGCTGTAAAATATTTGTCCATGCAATGGTTTAGGTGGGTTTCGGGCTGGACAATAATTCTATCAATATATATACTGCAATATCATTTTTTTCAATAATGGTGATATGGCTTTTAAATATATTTTTTGTATTTCTATAAGCTTAATGACTGGCGCAGGTCAGTTGTATTCAAGGTGAACCACGTACCTTGATGACTTGCACTAGACACACAGCCAGTGCCAAACAGTAGTGGGCTGTTAACACATGCCAGAAAATGTAATGAACTCTCTCACCGAACAGATAATGTAACAGAAAAGCTTAATATCACGTATTTTGACAGCTTCCTCCGCTAACAGCCGGTCACGTCTTCTGTGAAACTGCTAGTTTACCTTAGGCTACTAGCTGGCTGCGTCTAATTAATTAGATAGTTCTGGAGCCAGTCACAACTACTACTGACCCCCATTGGTGGACATGAGTATAGCCTTCATTAATTATAGGTAAATAATGTACTAACAGAAAGACAAGGTTGAGAGTTTTGTTTATTTTGACTGATTTCTTGTTTGTATGAAGGATAACAGGTGAACATTAATTTTTACCTTTTATTTACATTTTCTTAAATAGTTTTCTAAGAGATTTCATAGATTTGGCAAATGCATTTTTCAGATGTTTGTAAGTTCTCCATTGTGGGTGTTTTTAAAGAGTTTTTCTGAGGCTTATATTGTTCATATCGATATCAGAATTATATCGTATCGACCGAAATTTTGAAATATATCGTGATCTACATTTCGGCCATATCGTCCAAGCCTAGGTTGGTTCAAAAGCACTGATCTTTTGCAGTATTATCACCATCATTTTTGTTTTCGTTTTGAGTGGTCAATTGCGTGCAGGAGAGCTTCCGAAATAGTGTGGTTCTGGGGCATAAACAATTTTTTTTAGGCAAAGTGATTGCAGTCCTCACTGAGACACTGTGCAATGGCATATCGACTACCAGTTTAGTGCACTGGTGTTCTTACTGTAGGTATGCGATCACTTTCGGCACGTTTGATCAAAGTGTCAGATGGAAAATATGACTAATTAATTAAAAGCATATGAAATGGTGCAAAATCAAAAGCCTATACTAAGCCAAGCTTCATACCTTGGCTTAGTATAGTGGTAGACAGAAGAAGTGATGGCACAAGTTGTTGGGCTGTTTTCGGTTTAACAACCCAAAACGTTAGGGTACAACTATTCCGTTGTCTTTCCTACAAGAAATAGACATGTCCCAAAATAATGACTGCGTGTTTGTGCGCTGCCAATACATCCATGTTGCGCTGCATCATGCATGCTGCCCAGACAGAATGGATTATGACAAACAACTGTAGTAGTGCAGTAAAGTGTAAAGCCAGAGTGTCGTAAATGCATACATCCCAGGCTACAACCGGCTACAACGGGGCTGGGGAAATGTGCGCTTCAATAGCACACATGACCTAGATGAAACCTCACATTCTATGGGCTAGCCTCATGGAAAAAAAATGTATGTTAACATTGCGGTAATGGCGGTTGCTTGCTATCCCCTGCGGTTGGGTAAGCAACACCGCGGTATTACAATATTGCGGTTATTGCGACAGCCCTATGTGTAGATATTTCCTCAGTGTTCTTAGGGTGCAAAATTATGACTTATGAAGTATTCTTCTGAAACGCAGACAAGAGGCTTTACGTTGTTGGTTCTGTTTTTAAAAGGATAGTATTGTTATGGTATTTTTATATTAGTCCCACTCATGTTTGTGTGAGCGTGTACAGTAATCTATAATATTCATAGTTGCTGAAACAGATGAGTTAAATAACTTTCTCTTGGCTCACCTTAAACAGATAGATGTTTCTAGGGCTTACACTGGAGGGGAGGTCCTCTTTCTGACCAGAAAAGCATACATTTAATATGGTTTTACAAACTACTACTGTTAATAAGAGAGAAGTTTATTTATATTATCCAAAAATCGACAATATTCTGAAAGGTTTTTGTATTCACTAAATGTAGCAGTTGTAGAATGTTCAAGGTGCCTGGTTTTGTGTAGTACAGCTAGCATACTGTAGCTTATCCTGCAGAGCTAGTGGCCTAGCCTCCTCAGCTGTGAAAGGAAGCAGAAACATTGATGAGACTGCAGTGGTGTGTGTGCATGCATGTGTGTGTGTGTGTGTGTGTATGTGCATGCGTGTGTGTGTGTGTTAGACATCTCTGTGTGTTTCTGGCTGTATTATTGATTCAGATAGACAACGTGATTACAGGCAGCTTCCCCAGCTGTGTTTGGTTGGCAAAATGTGTGGATGTGTATTCAGCCATGTAAACACATCAGTCTGTGATGCTTGTGATGTTGCTGGGTTATAGTGTTGTGCGTTTTGTGTAGGAGAAAGGGAGACGTTTAAAGCATGAACATGTATGTGTGTAGGTAGGGGCTGCAGTTCTGTAGATAGATGTTAGTGACTTTTTGAAGTTATCTTGGCGGCTAATTTGAGCTGCTATAGGTTACTTGTCAGTGTCCTGGTCGGATGCTTTTCTGAGTGACTATGGAGCAAGTTAAACCTAGGAAATGTGTTTATTTCTTATGAAACTGACTTTAGTCTATACTGTATCTTGAATATTTCTTCAGAATTGATCATCACATCAAAAATATTCATAGAAATTAATCCTTTCTGTATTTTAAAAAATTCTTGAATTAAGATTTTTTTTAAATTTGTTTAATTTGTTATGGCATTTGAAGGTGTCAATATTTTACATAGCCCTGAAGATAATTAATTACAGTGTTTTGTCTGAACATATTAATATTGTATAACGTGTTTGCCCACATACACCTTAAACTGAGGCTTCAATGGTAAGTGAACTTGCAGTAATCATCTTGCTGTTTTATGGTTGTTAGGCTGATTTCTTTATGTATGGCTGGAATTAACTAGTTATAAATCATAATGCTTTGTAATATTCACTAAGGTTTGACTATTTATATTACAATAGGATCATTTCATGCACACACATTTAGGATAATGTGGTGAACTTGTTAGAGGTTTTGCTGCAATTAGACTTTAGTGAGTTGAATTATTGAAGAGGTAAAACTGAAAGGAAATGCTAATTACCGTACTTATTTACTTTGTATCGGATTAGAATCAAACATTGGTGGTAGACATTGGGGCATTTGTTTTTTTTTTTCTTTAATTTTTTAAAATACCTTTAGCCCAGCAGGATGCCCTGTTATCGGTTTACATACAACAAAGGGAGTCCATTGATCAGACCCAGTGTCTATGCCCATTTGAGGACGTCTGGGTCTAACAGATTTTCTAAGAGAAAAATGAGCGTTGATTTCAATATTCGGCCCTGCCATAGTGTGTGATTAACTAATGTGCTGCAAACTTGCATGCTTTTTCAAGGATGCATATTTCCACTGGATAACACTAGTTTATGTCAATTACAAGTTTGCTTAGTAGGTAAAGTAAGCATTTTGCTTCATACTGTACACTTTCTTAGTTTCTTTCTATGCTAGTGCATAGAAAACACGTAACTGAAATCACTGAGGGCAAATGTAAAATCATACTTAAACCTTTCATATTTATAAAACTCCACTGGGTAAATCTAGTCAGAGAAGGAATGTTGCCAGATCAGCATGGTAGTGATTGTGGAGGCTTGTACCGGTTCTTAGTATCTGGTAAGATTGTGCAAATGCGGCCTACTTTGAGAGCAGTTTTCTGTAGTGGTGTTGATGACCTAATTCTGCTTCTGTGTCCTTGATCTGCTCGCACACTCCCAAATGGGCCTTTCCATAAATCTTTGAATAATTTCATGATTTTATCTTTGCAACAAAATGAATGAGTTGATAGTAAGTACAGTAATGAAAATGACATGCCTCTACTGTTACATTGGATTTTGCTGAGCTGACAACAATCTACTGTTCTGATTGGCTGACAAGCTATGGCAGTAGAGCTACAAGAACCAAACATTCATATAAATCACTAATTGTTATTAAAATGTTGCTTAAGTTTAATAACAATTTAATATTTATTTTACTGGTACCATAATGGAAAAACAAATTACTACTGGCACTTTTGGGCAGGATAGCGGAATGGTGTGTAAGTAACTTTATATGACCCTTGACCTTCAATGTCAATCATGGCGGCACACGTAATGGTAAATACACTGAAATAAGATAACTGTACTAATAAAAAGTGAACATAAACTGTACATATTTTGTTATGTGTATTGTACTTCAGCTAATACAGCAGTACATTCATTTATACTATTTCAAAACATTTATAAACTACCTGTGACAGACATAAATAAACATGTACCAACCAACTGATGCAGACAGTGAGACAGGCACAATAACACAAAAATATGGGGATACAGAAAGATGGACAGACAGACAGGACTTAAAGGGTTACCATGACTACTACGTGTTTACGTCCACCTTCCTGCAGCTTTGGAACACGGAGACTGCTGCCATGGCAATGGCCCTGATTCCCCCCCTCCCCCCTCATTTTCTCCCCGTCAGCCAACTGGCGATGAGGCCATGAAGAGTGTGTGTGTGTTTGTGTGTTGCATTGATATGATCCGTCATAACTGTGAGAAAGGCACATCTGCATTACTTAGAATGTGGCAGCGCAGTGCACTGCCGGGCACACACACACACACACACACACACACACACACACGCTTGAAAACACAAGCATATGGATGACACGCGTGCCAATATGCACTACCATATTGACAGTTGATTCAATATGCTTTACAGTTAAGTCATATTTTTGTCAAATAATGGCTAATTGGCAATCATTGATGGCAGTTATTGCAGCATATCACTGTAGCATGAGGAATGATATAGACTTGTTACTGTAATTAAGCATCTCTTTGTACATTTGTAAAAACTTTCCAACTGTGCTTTTAACATTGTATTTTATGAATGCAGGAAGGAAACACTTTAACAGTACACATCTGCCGCTGTAGCCCATCAACTTCAAGATTTTGACGTGTATATGCGCTTCATATGCGCTTCTGTATTTCATGATGTCACACATGGCTAATTCCGCAATTGTTTCCTTCCTGTCAGTTTGAAACAGTGGGGCCATTGTCGTCTCACCTCTCATTAACAATATGTTTTCTATACGCTACTTTTTGTTTGTGTGTGTCGCACTTTTACACTTCATATTTCTTGCTCCTTCAATTGCCCATGGATATATTGGCCATATCTGGGGGCTTTTAAGGCATTCAGTTTAATTTCATGTTAAAACGTTTTGCATTAATGGTGTAGCCTACTTGCTTCATAAATAATAGAGTACTTCCATTTGAGAATTCCCTTTTTGTTTTTGCTTTAAAATGATCAAGTGAAGGCTGTGACCTGCTCGGCACTACAAAGGGGTGAAATAACCCATTTCTTCACCTCACATCAAGGACGTGTGGCGTAGCATTCCAAAACAAGCCAGTCAGATAACTCATGAATCTAACTAAAACAGCTCCTACTTTACAGTGCTCGATGTGTGCATGTGTTGGTCAGTAAACCACTATCCTACCGTACAGTATAATCCTAATAGCTTTCACTTTATTATGAGATGCACCTCAGTGATTTATAATAACCAAATGTAGCTAAGTTACTTTACTATGGAGTACTTTTTAAATCAAGAGTTTTGATAATTCACAGCTCTGTCCACATTTGGTTGTGTGGCTTGCAAACAAGGCAGCGAGCCAATTTTAGACCGTCCTCTATTCTCGCTATGCTGCCATAGGAACAATGGAATATTGCAAACTGCCAGCAAATGGCTGAATCTGGTGGGGGTTGCCAGGGATCAATATGTTTGAAAGGCCAGTGTCGATAGTGCAGCACGATGTTGTTGAACATTTTCGTCAGTGATGAGAAGCGCTTTTGTCTCTGTAACATTCGTGATGTTCTTTTGACGTAGGCCATCCGCGTTTTGCTGAAGGATTATTTAATTAAAATCTTTAGGCTATTATTGTTGATTAGAATGTCAGCATTTCACTTTTGTAACTTGCTGTGGCAGACACACGTGCGGTTTTACTGTGGCACGCAAGGATAAATTGCCTATGCAAAATGTTGTTTTGTTGTTGTCCTGTGTCTGACTGAGCTGTAAACACACATGGGCTAGAGTCATTCTTATGCCTTGTGGCTCTGCTCCCCATCTAGCCACAGCATCACCTCTTGTCTACAGTTTTTCAGTGTGTGCAGCTCTTCCTGCCTTACACTGTGTTTACAGCATGCTGAAATGTCTCGTCTTAGAAGTCATGTTGGCTTATTCAAAGTGTATTCTATAAATGTCATCACGTTTAATTTTTTTCTCCATAAAACGTTATCGGCAATTATCACCATATGCATTTTATGACGCACGCCGTAAGAATATTCAAATTTGTCTCGTTTAACAGTTAGCAGTTGACAAATTCTAGGACGCATAGGGATGTATTCAGGAATTCTGTGAATAGTTGGCACTGTCAGCTACTTATGCGGTTACATCTCTCAGCATACAGTAGCTACCGCAGGGTGCATGTAGGTCCGAGAAGGATTACCACGTCAGAACATGGGGCTGATCACTCAGTTATATATACTACCACATCTCCAACAGAAGAGTCCACCTTAATATAGTCTCCTTTAACAATTATGTAGTTTCACCCAGAGTTCTGGCATTTGACACATGCTCAGGGATGTGATTCTTGCTAACATTGGATGTGCTGTTCAGCTCGGCTGCTACATGTATTTCACACAGCCATTCTAATTACCAACGGTGTTGCTAAATTAATTAAAGGGAACCAGAACGCATCAAATTGTCACGAGCCTGCTCTCTCGCTTCCTCTCTCTGTGTCCTCTATGACTGTGCGTTGACTTATTGTTGATTACATGATGATAAATGATGCTCCGTCATTACCTCGCCATTTGCTTCTATTTCTTATGATATTTTACCCAACAAATGAAAAGTGATTCTTCCCCTTCCTCCCAGATGTTTGGTGGTCTCCTGAAGCACACTCCTCCTTCATCTTCGCCGCCCACCGCGGCGGCCTCGTCCGGCTCCTCCGACCACCGCGGCAGTGCAGCACAATCTCCGCTCCCCACAATCCCGCGGGGCCAGCTGGTGGCGGGCCCCAAGGAGCACCAGCTCCGGCTGGTGAGTCCCGCGGGCGCCAGGGCCAACCACTGTGCCGCGGCCACCAGGCTCCCTGGGGGAGGGGAGGGCGTTGGCGGGGGCACGGTCAGCCAGGAGGACGAGGGCGGGGGAGGGAGGGTGAAGAAGAAACGCAAGAAAAAGGACAAGCGGGAGAAGGGGGGAGGAGAGGAGCGGGAGAGCAGCAAACCAAAGAAACGCCGGGAGGAGAAGGACAAGGAGGCGGCCGGTACAAGGAGGAAGAGCAAGGAGGCCCGGAGGCCTCGGGAGAAAAAGGAGCACAAGGCCGAGGGGAAGAGGGAGGCCAAGACTGTGGCGCCTCCTCCTGTCCCGGTGGAGGTGCCTGTGAAGGTGCCTGCGAAGAGAGGCAGAAAGCCCAAGGTCAAAGTCCCCCCGCCCCTCCCACCCGCACCAGGTACAGCTGTGTGCGCGCGCGCGTGTGTGTGTGTGTGTGTGTGCGCGTGTGTGTGTGTGCATGTGCGGTGAACATTGCAGGACATCCCACACCCCAGTGAGTTGTAGACATCAGACAACAGAGCATTGTTCCCCAGTCTAAACAGCTACAGGTGTCACCGTCAAGGCCCAGTACAGCCGGGCAAAGCAGCCTTGGTCACAAAGACTTCAGACGAGACGGCCTCGAACAATAGTGATACTGATGCGTGGATTACACAACCACAACCTCCTCATGGAGTCCCAGCTGGACTAGGGGAGTGCTACGCACATGGGCTGCTGACGTTGAGCTATACTCAAATTAGAAAATAATAATCTACGAGGTGTGCTTTGTGAAGTGGCCGTAGACGAGCACGTGTTTCATGTGTCACAGATTCCTAGTTATTACACATTTACAATAATAGTCACATTTAGGCTGATGTCCACATGCGTCAGACATTAGAAGTGCAGAGCAGGGAGGTGTGTGTGTGTGTGTGTGTGTGTGTGTGTGCGCGTGTGTGTGTGTGTGTGTGTGTGCGTGTACATTCAAAATCCAATAGAAAAGAACTGAGTGTTTCCTGTTTGTTCCCAGCTCCCCCAGTCTGTGTCCCTCCCCCACCCCCAGGGACCATCACCAGGGGCCCCGGCCAGGCCAGAGGCCAGCAGGGGCTTACAGGACAGGCCAAGAGCCAGGGCCTCAGCAAGCCCCCACCAGCACCCAAACAGAGGGGCCGCAAACCCAGGTAGTCCACACACTAGCTGGGTCTGCTGGCTTGCTCCTCATTAGCCGGCTGTCTGACCGACTCGGTGGCCATTGGTGATCTCACCACTGGAAGGTTTATGTGGCGATTGGTTTACTGGCTGATTAATGTACATGTCAATCACATGTCTTGTGTCCACAATAATGCCATTGCAGATAGATTGATTTAATACATGAATGCTTAATGTACATGGTAACTGGTGGGCAATCGAGTGTCTGTACAATGAGAGACAGCCTTTGTCTTGGATTTAAATCCTTTATTGTAAACACTGCTACAGCTGATGCACCCGTCACGGTGTCAACAGCGTACCTCTTGACAGAAAATATAAGGCATTCTGCTGCATACAACGGGGCCGTACCGTATATACGTGACATGTAGTAAACATTTAAATCCACCGTGTGAAGCAGCCTTTAGAGGCTGGCCCATGCTCAGTGTCATTCAGTGAGTGGCTGGCTTGCTCGTTGGTTACTGGGTGCAAGACAGACGGCATAGTGGTTGTCATATGACCCTGGCAGGCCATGTTCGGACAGAGAGCTGATGAGAATGATTGGTGTGATGTGTAAATCTGCATTTTCCATATAAATCGCTCTTATCTGTTTTAATCTCGTCAATATTTTTGTTGGTACTTGTTCCTTTGCTTTCCTACTGCGAAAGAGGGATGATGGGATATGAGGGAGAGAACTGTCAGCTGAAGAATGAAAGGGAGCGATAGAAGATGAGATAGGACTCAGAGATGAAAGACCTTGAGGTGTGAGAGAGAGAGGGAGAGAGAGCGGAAAGTGTGAGTCAGTCTTTCCAAGGGTCGCCCAGAGGTCTCTCATCTCAGCAGTCACATGACTCCCAGACTCTGCATGGATCAGGATAAAGCTACACTGATACTGCCCTGTGTTTTAGAAAACATGCAATTGCTCATTTGTGATTGTATTACCCCACATGGTATTGTTTAGACTGTATTTGATTAACTTAAGTGAGATTGATGTCTGTTGTCATAAATTATTATCATAAACAAACAGGCTTTCCCAAGGTTTCTTCAGGTATTCCCTGCTGTGTAGTTGCCACAGGAAATCGATCACTTTGATTTATTTGTCAAGAAAGGAAATTATTAATTGACAAATGGACTTGGACAGGCATGCATGCGTGGCTAGTTCTGTTAAGTCAAGTCAAGTCAATTTTATTTATATAGCCCTTAATCACATTGCAGTCTCAAAGGGCTTTACAACCTACATTTCACATGGAAACAAACAACACCCCCTTAACCTGTTTAACTTTATAACATAAAACTGACTGTTTTGGGTAGGGGGTTGAGTTAAACTGACCACAGGTGGTCATGTGGAGGGGGAGGAGCCACTGAGGCTATGTCTGTTTTTACCTTGGATTTCCATTTATTTACCGATTACCTGTCTGTCATGTGTGCCTATATGTCTATACCCTGGCCTCTGTGACTGTTTGACTGTCTTTGACCCTGTCTGATTGCCACAACATTATTCCATTCATATGTCTAGTGGTGCTTACTTGATTGCAGTAAACATCACAGCTTTCTAATGTTAATATCATGAAAATATTATTGTCAAATGATCTGGCAACCACGTAAAATCATCCCATGATCCCTCTGGCGATGACCCCCCCCCCTTCCCGCCCACACACACACACACACACACACTTTGAAAGCCACTGGTCTCATGTCTGAATGTGCTGTTCTCCTCTCTCCCAGACACCCTGGCACTAAGCCTGTGGAGAAGAAGAAAAAGGGCAAGAGGAGAAGTCAGGAGCCGGTGGTCCCCGAGGGGGCGGAGAGCGATGATGCGGCCTCCATATCAGCTCTCCACATGGGGGGAGAAGACAGCCAGGACTCCCTGGACAACACTGTGAGTGAACAGGCTGGCTGGACGTCCCAGGCATGTAGGGCAGGGTGAACGCACCTCTCGTTTTCCTAGTGCCCCATCATCTCACTTCCTTGTGTTTGTGCACAAGCTTGGCATTAAACATTAGATATTACAAACATGCAGCAATGGAGGGTTAGCATGGCATACATGCTTTGGGTGCTTTGGTGATTTTAGTTGGTTGTGGCATGCGCGCATACGTTCAGTTGCAGTGCAGGCTCATGATCCTTGACAACGGATACATCGTCAGAATACAGAAGTAAAGTACTTTATAAAATGTGTGTGCAAGATGTAACATTACCATGGCTGGACAAAAATAGGGGTGACCCCAAACATTTGATGATTTGACAATTGTTTAACAAAGGACCATTCCATTTCAGCAATACTGTATGGGGGTGTTCCCTGATGTCATGACATGTAGCAGAGCATGGGAGTATGGGAGGTGCCTCTACATTATCATTGACATGCTGCAGGAGTCAGTAGTTTAGCACATTCCAAGTTTTTAATTTGTGAAAGGACTTTTCAACAAGGGGTATAATTGTAGATGGCACTCACTCGCACTGTGAATAGATCCTGCATGTCCATTATATGATGATGATGATGATTATATGCAACGTTTTCCTCTTTTTCAAATCACTTTATTTTTCTTCTTCTAGTTGCAGCCTATCGGTCTTGCAGAAGCAGGTTTTTATCACAAGCTGTATGCCTGCTGAGTCTCTCATTGCTTTGCACCTAAGACCACACTGGAAATTATGATCTATGGCCAATACTAGAGTCCAATGGGGTCTGAGACATCAGAGGAAATGACTTGAATCATTTAGATGCCTGGATTCCCACGACAGTTTGTAGAGCTTACTGTAGGTCACAAGGTAGACAGCTGAGGTGCTTTTGTTCCATGTGCCTTCCTGTACGTCCATTCCACACAGCTGTAGTTGTCAAAGATACATTGTAGGATTTGCAATGCTGCTATCATGGATCAAATCCTGAACTCAAGATAACAAAATAGCACAAATCCAAGCAGTCTCTCTATATTCAGCGATGAACAATCCAACACTCGGAAACCAATGCTACATTTGTACCGATCCATTTTATATCGGCAACATTATATTTTCATATTTAAAATTCAGTTTTAATCACCCAATGCTGATACTACTGAAGCAATGCTGCAGTACGTTATTAACCTGCATTACAATTTAGTGAGACTAAATGCATGATAAACAACTGTAAACATATTTAGCTACTTAAACAGGATTAGTGGTAGATATGGCTAAATCTGTTCTGTTGCCTGCAGCACTGCCAGGATGTTAGGAATAATTATTGTGTGTGTGTGTGTGTCTGTGTGTGTTTGTAGGCATGTGTGCACATACCGTATGTGAAAAGTGTTAGGTATGGATCCAGAATGTGTTTGCATTATGTGTACACTATTCTTAAACCTGGCTACTAACACACTAGCTTTGACAGCTCGCTGGCTAGCTAATGGTGTGTGCGCGCGTGTGCCAAAACTGAGATGAAAGACTGACGCTTTTCCTGACAACTGAACCGATAATAAAACACTTGGCCACTGTGGTTATATGTACACTAAAATGAACATGCCGATGAAAGCATTCTACTCGCTAAGGCTACGTTCAGACTGCAAGCAAATCTGCCCCAAATTGTTTTGCCTTAGTGACTTAGATCTGATCAGTATGAACAACACAAGTCAAATGGAATCTGATATTTTCTAATCAAATTTGGTCCGCTTTCATATGTGGTCCTAAATCGGATACTGATACGGATCTGATTCTTTTAAATTAAATCTCAGTCTGAACAGTCAAATCAGAATTTCTGCGACTTTGAACCCTGAAGTCTAGGAAGACATTCTAGAGTTTAGGAAGACATTTACTGTGTGACTCGCCTATGGGATTCACTATTGTAATCATGCTCACTCTCATGGCCATTGTTGGTTGACATTTGTTACAGTTCTACAAGTTGTAGTCCTACTCGCAAGTGAACACACAGTGAAGATTGAGGTAGTCACTGGGTAGCATAGCTATGCTGCCTCTTGGAGCAGACCGTGCAAGGGAAATACAGTAGCCTACATTGTAGAAGCAGAAATACACAACAAATAAGTTAAAATAAAACCTTTTGCATGGTTTTTAACCCCGCATCCTTGCCCCACAATTTGATTAATAGGCCTACGTCTCGTTCGTTTGCACATGCGGGTCAGTTCAGTACCATGACCAGTTCACACTAGACTCTGATATGGGCCACATTTGAACAGGTAATGTGCAAAACAAAATAATAGGATTTGAGCACTCAATCGGCACTAAGGATTTGAACATAGCCTCGGCTCCTATTCTTCTCACCTGCATTGACTTTTCCTATCTGGTAGAAACGCCGCTCTGGCCGCCAGGTGAAGAGGAGGAAGTACAATGAAGACCTGGACTTCAAGGTGGTGGATGACGATGGAGAGACCATTGCTGTGCTGGGAACAGGTCGTATCTCCGCCCTCAACGCCACTGCACTGGCCTGGCAGGCTGAGGTATACCGCTGGGCTGGTCTAGTTGGAATAGGAGTATCGACTAAGCAGGGCCCCCTTTAAAACCATTTCCCTCACTTTCAGGAACCACCTGAGGATGAGGCCAACATCATTGAGAAGATTCTGTCCTCCCGAGCAGTCAAGAAGGAGGTATTGCACATGAAACGAAATGGTGGCCACAGGGCGTCACGCACGCTTGACAGCTATGTTTTGATTTGCCAATCTCTCAACGGCTAAAATCTTTAGAAGACCGAAGACACATTTCTTACACCCTCACCAACACTGTCCTTCCCTCTTTCTCCTGTGCTCTCCAGGCTTCATCTGAGGAGGACCAAGCAGAGGAAACAGAGGAGTTCTATGTCAAATACAGGAACTTGTAAGTCTCCATTCATGTTGAGCTGTTATTAGCGGTAGACATTGTCAGGGTCAACTTGTCATGTACGTGCCATATTATAAATGGTTCCTTGTTGTGTTCATTGTATTAAGACTCATCCTGCATTTGAGGGGGGCATACTAAGACAAATGTGGTCAAGATGTAGTGTTTGTTACCTGACCTTTGGCCTGTGCGCAAGGGTGGAGTGGTTCAAGAAAGAGATTGTTTTGTTTTTCACACCCATGTATAAAGGTTAATCCACATGGTTGACCACCTTCTTTTGTTTATCTTTTGCTTGATTATGCCGTTGTTGGTCTTCCACATGTTGTAATTGCATTGTGTGTGGATGTCCAGTTCTTATATGCACTGTAAATGGGCCACGCTGGAGGAGCTGGAAAAAGACCCCAGAATCCACCAGAAGATCAAACGTTTCAGGACCAAACAGGCTCAGATGAAACACCTCTTCACTGAGGTAACGTCTGACATGCAAACCCTGAGGAAGACTGCGTGACTGTATTTACCTTTATGCATCTGAGCTCCAGAGTGTGTGGCTTCCTTTTGCTTTTCAACGTTTGACCATGCAACCTCACACCACAAGGCATTGTTTTAAGATTGTTTTAAGATTGTTTTAAGATTGTTCAAGAATGATTCCCGATGACGGGCCCATATGAATTAGGGGTGCACCGATTGCGCATTTCTTGGTTGATATCGATTTCCATAGCAGTTTTCACAATTTATATGGCCACTCTGTTCTTTAACAATTTGAAAATGCAGCGGCCGTATAACAGGTTGAATTGATAAATATAAGCTGAGTAGTTGGCTCTTTTTCAGTGAGATAAATAACACTACCAATAGAATTTCTCTCGTGTTTTTTTTAAATAATATATTACAATAATATAATACAGTCCTCAGTTTCATTTGTCTAATATAGTGTTTCTAAACGTGGGCGGTACCGCCCCCCCAGGGGGCGTTGAGACGACGAAAGGGGGCGCTGGAATCAATATTTAGGAAAGGGGGGCACTGAGCTTCTTTTGGGGGGGGGGGGGGGGGTTGTTTTTTTGGCGAGTTTACACCAAATATTCATAAAAATACCAGATTCAACAATAGGCCTGTTATCAGGCCGGACTGGCTGGGAGAATCTGTGATTTCACAAACTGCCGGTCAATGTTACAAACGCATAGTAACCTATAGGCCCACTGTGCAAAGAAAAAGAAAAGAAAAAAAACGCAGTTTAATCTGCAGTTCGCTTGAGCATGGCCTGAATACAATGTAAGAATTTTACTGGACCGATCCAAAATCCAAAAGAAGGGGAGGGTCGCCGAATCCCTGTCAATACCTGAACAATGCACTTTACAGAGCAGTTTATAACAATATTACTACAGAAGTGC
>JAODOY010026645.1:9043-20284 GCA_025399855.1 Forbesichthys papilliferus | reverse complement strand
AACTATTTAGGAAAATAAAATCAGCTATAAAATATACAAGCTCCACTGTAATGTACCTACTCATACTCATCTGTTAGAGGTACACTCCTCAATTTGAGTGTGGAATTCACCTAGTGGTGGAAAGTAGCATTATTAAACTATTTAGGAAAATAAAATCAGCTATAAAATATACAAGCTCCACTGTAATGTACCTACTCATACTCATCTGTTAGAGGTACACTCCTCAATTTGAGGGTGGAATTCACCTAGTGGTGGAAAGTAGCATTATTAAAGGTATAGTCAGCTATTGCAAGCTAATTGTAAGGTAGTACACTTGCTGTCAAATTCACCAAATATCCCGTCACATTTATCTTACCGTTCTCTGTGCATGTTGAGAAAATAATCTGATTCTGTCCTGGATCCGTAAATACAAACATAAACAAAGTTATATATGCTTTGCTTCACCAAGTGTTTTGATATTTGGGGCATTTCCACGGAGGACCGCGGAGAGATATTGTTTTTATTTGAGCTCGAAGTTAGCAAACGTTCTTGAGAGTGACTAACCCTGCCATTATGCATTATAACGACATTGTTTTGGTTTGAAAACGCCAGCTGCACTCATCGCTGCTCCGGACCCTGCATACACCATCCTCTACACCTCCTCCTACATACTGTACTGGAATAACACTGGAATAAATGTCTGTATGTTCTTTAGTATTAGATACTTTTTATAATAATTTTCCACTGTGGTGTAGAGCTATAACTATGTATTGTACATGATAATTGCATTGTAATTGATAGTTGTATTATATATGTTTCCTTGTTTTAATTTTAGTTTGCTGATATGGTCTGCAATTAGGTGGAATTGATTGTATTGATACTGTACAGTGCATCCATCTGCACGTTTGTGAGTGTGTGCAAAATAAACAGTGAGCTATGGTGAACATGTGGGAATCTCAGGGGTGCAATGACACAGTTGAGGAGTATGTCTTTAAAGGCAGAAGGCCTGCTAACACACAAATAAACCTTCAACCACATCCTCCCCTCTCTTTTCTCAGAGCCCATAAAGTCTGCAGTCAGGAATCTGCGACATGGTTTCCTTCACTTTCCCTTTGTTCTAGAAACGCCACAGTCGTCTCTTAAGAAGACTGATGTGACATCACTGAGAAACTTGGCAAATTATACTCCTTTGTGTCCCATCTCAAGCTGAGTCTCCCGGGCGTCATGTGACCAGCCTCCGTCAGCTAAACCGCCTCCACCCGCCAGGCTACAACTACACAGTGAGCCATCAGCCATATTCTGATGGCACATTCACAGACTTCAAAATAATTCACTCTCTCATATAACAATGTTTAATTACACAGCCTTCAGTGCAGCGCCATCTCCGGCAGGAGATTTATGTGTGTTTGTCTGCAGATATGAAGTCCATATAACTGTAGGCTGACATATTCATCATCTGAATAGATGAAACTGGGTTTAATTCTTCCCTCTGTTGAGATGTAATTACAGAGGTTTACTGAGATGTAGAAAAATGGTTATGGCTCCCCCCCAATACACACAGACGCACAGGCACGCATACAAGTATATTTGCTGTGTTGCACTTTGTAACTTTTTTCTGCCTGAAATCAGCCTTTACCTCTCACCTATTTCCATGGAGATACACTCCTGTAATTGCGATTCAGGGAGATTTGTTTCAAGATAATCCTATTAGCATCATTACAATTCTGTTTTGTTTATTTTATTTAAGTCTGACGTGTCAGATTATAATTACCTAATAAAGATGAAAACTAGTTTTGAAACTCTAACAGTAAGTTGCGTGTCGTGATACTGTACATGTTCTCACATAGGGGTTGGGCTCAACCAGTAACCCAGTCAAAGAGTCCCCTTGGATTTGTTGATTCAACAGTTATAACCGCTAAAAGATGCACTTCTCCCTGTTTTCATTTCTTCCTCATATAAATTAACAAATAATAATGCTATGATGCTGAAGAAATATAAATATAACAAGAAGAACATGACAGCATTCATTTATATATACACAATAAAAAACACTTGCCAGTATGCAGTTATCTTATGTAACGATAAAATGTAGTGCTGGCTCTACTTATTTCTGGCTGTTGCTGACGTGGCAGGCAATGGGCAAGTGTCCAATTTCTAATAGCCATGTGAGCCCTGAGTGGTCTCTGAGCACATGCTAACCCGGCGCTAGCGCTCTCCTCAGGAGTGGCTAATTGGAGTAAGTGTTGCCATTGATTGTGGCTGAGAGGCTGCTGTTTGTAGCCACACACAAAGTATTCTCACTGTAATTGTCTGTCTGCACTTTTGCTTAGCGTTCGTATAGCTGCAGACGAGATGAATTGTGCTTTTGTGTGTGTGTGTGTACGCGTGGGCAGGTTATTGGAGGAAGCAGCACACCGCGCTTTCCGCGCTCCCGCTGGGTGGCGTCTGAACCATAATTCTGCAGGTCACCTCTTACAGATGGCTCCCCAGTCTACAAGCCCTTTGTGCGGTGGAAGGGGCCTTGGTGATCACCCCTGGTGGTCTGGTTCTCTTGCCTGGGAGCGGCCCAATGCCCAGATGGCAGACAGGGCTTTAGTAGGAACTCTATCACTGCACATGAGCATGCATGCATACACCGCACATAGGCTCTACACACACACACAAAGCTAACCCTGCTCCCCTGCCTTCCCCGCCCCACAGTCTGCCATGTTAGGACCTCGTTTTGTCCTCTCCTCCACCTCGCCACCTCCTGCTACCCTTCCCTGTAGCACGGGGTCCCACGGCAGGGCCTGTGTTTCCGTCACGGTGCCGGGAGATGTGCTGGGCCAACAGCAACGGCTGCTCAACCTGCTGTCAGACTGCCCTCCACTTCCATTCAGAGGCCTGACTAAGAAGCACACAACGCGGGGAATGGAACCGTATATTAACAATGTATATTATATCAAGTGATATTTCTATTTTAAATTGGCTTACAGTAATAGTGAGATATGTTTACATTCAGCTGAGATTGTCCATATCTGCCGACGGAAGCCTTGAATGCATTTGGAATGGGTGAGGCTGTTCTTTTATGGTGATGAGAAACTTAAAGGGTAGTTTGAGTATCTTAAAAAATGGACTATTGCACATTAGCCCTGGTGGCGAGATATTAATAATTCACAAACCAAACAAACAGACATTGATCTTGGTTGGAGGCTGAGGGGATGAAGTGCGCATGAACACATACACAAACATGAACTTGTAAAATACCTACCCCTCAAATAATCAAGAACGTGTCCCGGCAGGAATTAATTTCCAACACTGAAATAATTAGTAGTCTTACTATCCCATTTTCCAGTGCATTGATTTAGCATCTTCATACGCAGCCAAACGCACACAGAAATGTTGCATGCCTCTCCTGCCCTTTTAGACAGACACTACAAAGGTGCCGTCCAATACAAATCAATTAAATGGCTCTCGTGAGAGCGCTGTGGCATTTGCAGTTAGTGGCACACTCCTCCAAGGAGAAAAGAGCCTTGAAAACAGAATATTACCTTCTACTTGGAAGAAAAAGAAAATTCATCTATAAATGTACAATAGAATAACTCCCTATGATCATGTAGACAGTAGGCCACCTGCAGCTCTCAAGCCTTTTGAGCCATGGCCACTAAACAGCAGAGCATTGCTATATAAACAGTTGCACACGGGCCAATATAAGTAAGAATGAAATTCAAAAATAACACACAGACACACACATACTGTAATCTACCTCCCATAGTAATTACTAGGGATGCACCGATCTGGATTTCTTTTGGCCGATACGATTGCCGATTTTCAGTCTGCAATATCGGTCGATTTAGATAGATTATTCATAAGTCGAAGATTTTTTTTTGGCTCCCAAAAAATTTTTACTCACTGAGCTAATTTTTCACTCCACCTGCAAGTCCTGCACCTATGTTAACAGCATAATCATGGCTAATATATTTGTGTGCTCAAAATATGTTTTGTGAATTATAACAGTTATGTCATAAATCATAAAATATTAATAAACGTAAGATGCATTTCTTTGATCAAATATTTTACACAGGTATTTTAGACATTGAGGATATACACAAGTACCCAGAAGTGTTAGCAATATTAATAAAAGAAGGGGGGAATAGATATATTATTGAAATATTAACATGCTGACATGCTCTACAAACTATAAATTACTTTATCTCACATTCTGTTCTGTCCTCTAATACCGATTTGACAAAAACCTGGCAAACTTTGGGTTGTTTTTGTCACAGGATTCTGGGATCATTGAACTTGGGGTTTTGAAGGATCTAGCACCTTCCCTGCTAAACAGCCATATCCCCATAAGCACGTATGAATGAATGAATGAATGAAGGGTTACATAGCACGAAGCTGCATCCGTTCTTGCCACAGGGTTATTGGACAGACAGGTGGCTGTGGTAGCTGCTAGCCGCTAGCAACAACAAGTGATATTCAGTTAAACAAGAAAGGTTAATGTTAAACAAAGACATATTCTTTGTTATTATCACGGACATAACGTTAAATGTTTTGCATGATATGACCGATCATTGATCAACATAAAAGCATTATTACTTGGGATACCAAAAACGGCAATCCGTTTCCGGCACAGGATTCAATTTCGGTATGACACGCGATATGATAATGTCTGATATGATAATAATATGTCTCAAGTGGTTTATGCTATGGTAGCCTACTAGTCACTGTATCAAAAATTTGATATACAGATTTGGTCATCTGTAAATGTTGAACTTTAAACTTTGATCGATCAACATCAGTTCCTTACCTTGTATATTTTGCTGAATACTACTAGATGGCCATATCCTCATAGGGGCGTTACCAAACAAACTGTGTACAGTAATCTAGGCAACATATGCCTCATATGTTTCTCTCATTCACCTGTTTCTCCGCCTCTCTCCCTTTTTTAGCCAATACAGACCAGGAAGCGAAAAGTCCACTTTAAAAGACTTACTACAATGTCACATCGACATTGCAAATTCCAAACCATATTTGTAAACCATAGCACTGAATTAAATAATTAGACCTATATCTATTGTAGCGACATTGATATATTCTAAGGATAACATTACTTTATATAAAAAATATATATTACATATATTATTTAATATTGAGTCATGACCACCATAACAAATCCCCCTTCTCTTAGAATTTTAAAAGGAAATGAAATAGATTGATGTCCAGAACTGAGTGCTGCTAGGTGCATAGAGTTGATGTCCTTAATGTCCACTGCTAGTCGTTAGTCATCACTTCAGCATCTTAATACTGAATGGATGCATTTAGCGCCTTGCGATTTATAACGTGCAATGATAGCAGCCAACTACTTTTCCACAGCATTGATTTCTAGGCTCACTGTTTGGTCATCTGCCATGAAGTGGAAGTCAGTAACTTGTTTACAGTACATACATTAGCAGGGACATGAATAAAAGCCCTACCCTTTCCTCCTTTATTCTCCAAAGGCACTATCACACATCATTCCTGATGCTAACATGCTCATTGCTTTACTGTAAAGATACGATAATGTTAGCCCGTCGAGCACGGTCTTTCCTGAGATACACCATTAGCCTTTTGTAACAATAATAAACAACGCCTTCTGCTCTAGTAAACAATACACATGACTAGTTACAATATACAATATACGTTTTGTATAGGAAAGCATCCAGTCACACTGCTACACGATAAAATGGGAAAAGGTCATGCTTTGACTTTCCTAGAAAACAGTGTTGTGTGGGTGTAGATGTGCCCTGACGTGGCTTGTGCTGTACTGTATTGTATACACACATTGTGTTTATTTCTGCTCCAAACAAATACAGCAACGATAGCCAGCGTTCCCAACAACTTCCTGCAACACAGGAGAAAAATGACTGAGTGACAGAGAGGCAATTTCCGCATATGTGTGCCACAGCAATTGAAGAATAACTATAAAATGCGTTTTGGTTCCTTAAAGGTGCATTCACACTAAAGCTTTTTGTGCTCACCTGAGTTCCCTTGAGCTGTTAGTCTGGTTTGTTAGTGTGAATGCTCGCTTCCAAACTAGGGTGCGCACCTGGGACCGGACCGTCCAGAAAGCAGAGGTCTCGGATACGGTTCATCCAAACTCCAGTGCGGTTCGCTCTGGTGTGAAGTTAAACCTCGGGATCTTGGGTGCACTAAAAATATGAAGGAAACACTGCTGTTGTTGATGACTTGTTTGTTTTAATAGTATGTTGAGCGGTAGTATGAGATGATCGTGGGAAAGGCAGCCTACACTGTGGTTAACGAAGGAAGTTTCATTTTTACAATACAATTATTTCCTAAAACAAACTCGACCGGCAAATCAAGGAGTTCAATTTCTAGAACGTGATATAAATTGTCCAGCCCTCGGGAAGAATGAATAACCCTGATGTTACAAGGTTCTTTATGGACCAACTGGTTGCGCAGACAGCAAAGGAGAGTCAGAAGCAGGTTAACGATTAATATACAATATTTATTTAATACAACCCCAATGGAGCAGATGAAGGTGTGGGGTCAGCAGCTCACCACCAAAGCATTACGCTTCTCCAGAAGGCAGTGGATTAAGAACTAGCACACATAATGCACACAGCAACTATAAAGCCAACACTACACAGAAACTTAGGACTGCGTGGCGAGGCTACTGAACCCCAGCTGTAGCCAGCGGACACTGGGGTCATTCAAAAACACTCATGTATATAAAACTACATTATTCATATTAAAACTACTACAAAAGGTATCAAAATGTTCTTGCTAAAACCAATGCACATACTAGCCACTGGCTGCAGCTCCCAGGGAAGATAGATGGCGTGCAGTCCCAGGGAGGTCGGCCGCCCTGCCGGGGACTAAAAGTAAAAAAATAAACCAAACTCTACTAACCAACTGGTACCCTAAACCAATACAGCAAACCAGTTAACATAACAACATCACATCAAAGAAGCACCTGCACACCATCCACCTTACCTCATACCATACACGACCAGGGAACCTCCTTGCGGGCTCGACAACTCACCTGCAGCTCTTGGTTGGCTGCTATAGTGACAGAGCGTCAGCTGGCCAAGCGGGCGTAGCCTACAAAGCCCTCCGGTGAGGCGAACCCCTGCTTCTGGCATATCTGCATGGCTGTCTGCCACAGAACCTTCCCCAGGCCGTTGGTTGCAAGCTGTATCCAGGTTTTGTAGGGAGCGGTGTTCTGAAAAAATTGTTCCCATACGTGCTTAATGACATTCATCCCCACTAGCCAAGGTACATGAATACAGCTGTCTTTCAACACAACTACACCCACATTAGAAAGGCTTACCCCAGTCAGGTCAAGTTGGAATGTTACATACTTGGGTCTTTCAGGTGGTGACCATGCTGCCCAAAGTGCTTCTCAAACCCTCCTACCATGGAGACTGGAGCCTGTATCCAGAAGGCATGAGACCTCTACCCCCTCTATGAACACTTGTGTCATGGGACAGTCACCAACAAGACCAGTAGAGGGCAAAGGAGGGCAGGGATCACTGACTTCATGACCGGCTGTTTGATTTACAATAGCGAGTTGAACTAGTTTATATTTGCTGAGGGATTCTGGTGGGGGCACTGCCGGGCAATAAGTGCTGGGGTTCTTCAGTGATAGCAAATGGGCCACCCTCGCTCATGATCAGGGACGTTTGAGAGGTTGAAGAGGTTGAAGATGTTGAAGATCCTCCTCCATCCCCACCCGCAACAACTCCTCTGTTATCTGACTGTTATCCAGGCCGGGCGACGTTAAACGAACGTTTAGTGTGTTGTTGACGTAAACGGAGCAGGGTTCGCAGCCATTAAATGTAATTTAAATGCAAACCAGCCAGGGGGCAGTGGCTAATCGCACTCGAATCCGGTCCGGTCCGGTTTCGGACCAGCAAACGGACCAAGTGTGAGTGCGCCCTAAAAGGTGTAAAAGTTCCAAATAATCCAATATTGAGTGGTTCTTTCACATGCAAAGAGGAAAGAAGAGAGAAAAACAACTGTGACAGATTTACAGATATGGAGAGGTGGACGCAGAGAGATTGGCATGGAGAGATCCAGTGATTCATAGTGATGAAAACTGTGACTGATAGCTGGGACAGACTGTAAGGCAGGTATGTTAAGTGTCCCCAACTGGATATGCTAGACAGGTGATGATACCGAGGAGAGGCTTTGACTCTTTAGTCGACCGTAACCTTAACCTCAAGTACAACATGCACATCAGCACATGCATACAGTACACACACACTTGCTCAACTCCAGCTTTTCCTATTGTATGTAGCCATCAGCCATCAACCCACTAACACACATTCACCGTACTCCTAACTGCTTTTCGTTGTTTGTATGAGTAAGGGCTGATGTTTTCCTGAACTTGCTTTTAGTTGTCGCCCAAGAGTTGCGTTCACTTCACAGATACGTTGACTGGTTCCCCATCCTGTCACTCAGCTCAAGTCAAAGCTTACTAGTATGGATCATTTACCTTAAAGTCATTCTTGCTGACTTGCATTGTGTAGCAAAGTGTAGAGGTACGGCATTGTTTATATTACTATTTACGGAGCCAGGGCTGTGTGGAAGCATCAGATTATTTATCATATAATGTTTTGAACACGACAGAGAACGGTAAACTAGCGAAATGCAAGGAAAAATGTGTTGAATTTGACAAAAAGTGCAATATCTAGCTTGCAATAGCCAACTATACCTTTAAAGCAATACAAAATGTTCACTATAAGCCCTCAACAGCAGTTTGAGTGCTTTTATGGTGCGCCTCACACACACACATATAGGCTACATGTCATGTTGAAGCCAAGCAAACGTAAAACTTTCAGCACCCTCCATATTGAATGATCTTTCGATTCTATGAATATTTAACATCAACCCTGTAGCTAGTATAAACACTTTTCAAAGAGGTCAGCAATAGTAAGGGAATTCCAGGATTCATTTTACTGTCCTATCTTACAGTACATTTAGAGGGAGGGCAAGCTTGGCAGCCTTAGACAGCTGTTTGGAACAGTTATTTTTGGCAAGCTTCGGTGAAATGCGCTGATAAGGCTATTTTGCTTTGACAGTGATTGCTTCTAGCACAAACAAATGCTTAATTTACATGAAGTCAAGATACAATCCTTTTCATATGGTGGAGGATAATTACTCTCATGATTTTTGCACAAATACCCATAACATACTGAGTCGACTGGCCCATAAATTATTGTATCTATGCTTCCAGGACTTCGTCGCTCACTGATCATTTATGCTTTAGCTGCCAGTGTGCTGATAATCACTATTGTAATGAACATATTTAATAGCATATTAACATACAGTTGCAGCCATCATTAAAGTCAACATTTTCAGCTATTCCAATTTAATATTTATTCTAATTATAAGTGACAGTATTTAATGACAAACTGGACAAGGGGTTTTTATCTACAATATGTGTGCCACATCAAACAACTTTTAAGTTTATTATCAATTCAAAAGTATGTAACAACAAACAAACTTTTTTTTGCACTCATTGTGCTTTATTGTAAAAGAGACAGGTTTGCCACTACACATTTCAATAACTGCAGTAATTTCCCCGGAAACACGTTTCTGGATTATTTGCAGTGAAATGTTAAAAGCCCTAGAGCAACAAGAGGACGTTATCCGGAAGATTGCCGAAAACCTCTCTGTGTGCAGCCTCATTAACTAACACTCAATGGCAGGAAGACACAAATACCTATGGACATCAGGATGTGTGTTTGTGTGTATGCATGCTCGTGCGCGTTTTTTTAATGTCTATGATTGTGCCGGTGTGTGTGTGTGTGTGTGTATATGCGTGTCCATTTTATATTTCTACTTTTATGCCTGTGCGTGTGTGTGTGTGTGTGTGTGTGTATATGCGTGTCCGTTTTATATTTCTACTTTTATGCCTGTGCGTGTGTGTGTGTGTGTGTATGTACATTTCTGGACTGCCTCTTAATGAGAACAGGAATTAGGCATGGGGTTAGAAGCGGACACATCATGAAGATCAAACCCCAAGATCCCATTTTTAATGAACCTAACCTTTGACTCCCCACATCCAAAGTAAATGAAGATATCTGACAAAAATGGCCACCTATGGAGGCAGTTGAGATTGACGGAAATGGAAAAAGACGAGGTGGATTTTTTGATGACTGGTATGTAGTAGGCCCAAAAACGTCTCTGGATAAATGCAACTGGATTAAAACACACTGGTCACAGCAAATCAAACTAATACACGCAGGGCAGCATGTGGCATGTACAGTATAGGGTTACTAGGGGTGCGTTCAAATTTGGCAAAATGAGGCAAACCGGCTGTGAAATGTATCATTATTATTAAGCGAGTTGCCTAAATTAGCAACCACAAAAAGCAATACAATCTTAATGCTAAAGACTGATAATGATAACATCATAAACCTTATGTTGTGTTCTTTTTTGTGAAATTGTGAAATGTATGTGGCCGAATTACTGTGGGTCAAAAATGCCGAGAAAATTAGTTAACCGTTTTGAAAATACATACTACTGTCATGTGGAACTGAAATAATTTGCATATTTTCATACAGGGTTATGGTGTGTTTGTGTGTCAAGTCAAGTATATTTATATAGCCCTTAATCACATTGCAGTCTCAAAGGGCCTACAGCCTACATTTCACATGGAAACAAAACACCGCCCTCCGGGCAAGAAAATACCTCCATTAAAAACCCCATTGGGAAAAAGGGTAAGAAACCTTAGAAAGGGACCACAGAGGGAGGAATCCACCCCTCCAGGACGGTTACGATGCAATAGGTGATGATAGGCAAACAAGATTTAGCAATAATACTTTGCTTATATGCTTCACATTGTGCCGTACTTAAGAACTAACACATCAGAGGAATTTAAAGCGTTTTGTAAGGTAATTAATTAAGATTGGTCTGTCAATTGTAGCATTAACAGGCCCCACAGGAGTCCCAGGTCCGAGGAAGTGTCCTTGCAATATTCACGACCAGGACTGCTCAATAACCAAAGTGTTTCTCTGTATTGGAGACATGGCTTTGGAAGCGGTGCATGTGTGTGTGCGTGTGCGTGCGTGTGTGTGTGTGTGTGTGTGTGTGTGTGCTCTTACACACTGACTACGTTTACATGCACACAAAATCCGAAAATGTGTAAAGATATGCTAAAAATGAATATTCCACTATCATGTTAGTTTATATGCAGCTGAATTATACATCCTAAATATATGCTCTTTAAATAGCTTGCTCGCCCTATAGAGGAATTTCCATACTTTT
>JAODOY010026635.1:0-23308 GCA_025399855.1 Forbesichthys papilliferus | reverse complement strand
AGCTTTTGACGGAAAAACATTGTGTTTTGCTGTTTGTACGAATTGTTTTGAGAAATGTACACGCTGGTTTGCAACTGCTAAGAATGAATCAAAAAATGTACCAAAGCGACTGAGAAAAACTGTAATATCTTACTGCATACTGTTAGAGTGGGTAAATGCAGGGCCTGCCCTTGCTACAGGTGAGCTAGGCGGTCCCCTAGGGCCCCTGAATAGCAAAAGGCCACCAAAATATATCAACTCCACAGTCATATACCTGTTTGATAGTTTGTGCTGCATGCTTCGCCCTGCATAAACGGCGGTAGCAGTAACTTAGTGCGGGCACCCGCTCTATGTTACTGCTAGCATAGTGCTAATTCTTGCGCGCGCGCACACTGGCCAGATTCAACAGTCTGGCAATTAAGGAGAGATGGCAAAGTACAAATCTGTTATAATGTAGAAGAGGATGCGGAGAAAAAAAAAACAAGAGGCACAAAGCGGTAGAGGTGCTATATGACCGACAATCCTAATTTCATCTCACGGAGTTAAGATAATATTTGTTGCTTGCATGTCTGTTATGTCAACCCATGCAAAAATCTGGCTACAGTAGTTTGTTGTATTTATGACTTATACTGTAGCTAGTTAATTATTATGAATAGGCCTAGATTAAAGTTCAGCTGTATCCTATATGTTGCCAGACTGTATCCTGTGCTTAGGCCTATATGCAGAGCTGACTGACAGTAGCAATGTGGATATGATGCCAGTTGTCAGCTAATAATTATTGATTATTCTAGGCAAGCTAGTGTTCTTCAAGACTTCAATTTCAATATTTAATAGGTCATACCCCAGCTATCATAAGTAAACATAATTTTGTTAGAATAATGACAGCAGAAGTAGGCTATATCATTAGGCCGTTATACATTTAAAAACACACAAGACCTAATATCATACAATCCTCAATAGTTCAGTTTCTTGATCCAACTAACTGGCCACCTGTGTGGTTGAGTTGTCTGGGTGTTGGGCTCCCCTACCTGTAAGCATCTTTGAGTAAGATGCCTAACCCCATACCACCCAACTGCTCCCGGTGGTTGGTCGCACCTTGCATGGCAGCCATGTTTGATAAAAGCGCTATATAAATGCAGTCCATTTTCAATGAATTCAAGAATAGAGCCTGCTTAACTGCCAATCCCAGTTTATTTTAAACAATAGACTATATTTATTGCTTTTACCTCATCATCATACACAATCATTTTCATAGTTTTATATAATGTAGGCATAAAGTTGTACCTTATACACTACTTTTATCTTTTTCTCACCTAGGGACTCAAAAGAACTGGGGACGGCCCTGGGTAAATGTGCCATTGATTTATGGATAGAGAGAGAGATAGTACATTAGGAAGTCCTCCTGGTTGCATTGCACACATGTACATGCAAATACACAGAGAGATAGAGATAGAGACAGAGGATTGAATACAGACAGACAGACGGAGGCAATATAGGCAGAGAGATGCCTAAGAGACAGACAGCCATGATGAGAGAAGAGATATTTCATGTCCGGTAGTGGTGACAGGTAAAGAGAAAATGGTCGCAGCAGAAGATGGATAGCTGTAGAAATGGGAAACAGGGAAATAGAGGGCACGAGAGGAGGGATGCGAAAGTCGGGTGGGAGAAGAAGCAACATGACGTTTGTTTCCATGGTGATAGTCTGTCTCCCACACATGGTGAGATGGTGCTTTAACGAGTGTGTGTGTGAGTGTGTGCGCGTGCGTGTACACGTGTGTCTAATGGCATTTCAGTCAATAAATAACCATGCTCTTTCTGTTGGCATAGTGTTCATTTATTGATATTAAACTACTAGCATTTGTGTCTTGCTTTCATGCATCATATTATGGGATGCCCTTTAGCTTCAGTGAGCTGCCAGTGTGCGGTAGCAGGCGCCACACAGCCCATGGACAGAATACAGTATGAAGAACGTCATCTGCTTGCTCTTAATGGCGTTAAAGCAAGGTGCAGCCATAACTGTCTTTCCTCTGATGGATTTCACACATTATTCTGTCTCAGGAGGTCTGTCCTCCCAACAAATACAAAATAAGGATTTGTGCCACATTCCACACAAAGCTGCCTCAGGTCTTAAGTAATCTGCTGTGTACAGTATAGCGGCATTGGCCTACATATAGTATACTGTAGTATAGGCAGTGTAGACAGTGAGGCATTATAGTTTAATATGACCTAGTGATGCTGCTAGTTAATATTTCCCCTTCATCACGCATATTAATGCTGGGGCTGCTCGGGCAAAACTATTTCAAATAATAAGTATGTAAATAACATCGAATGCAGCATATTCTCATTATGTGCGTCTGCATTACATGCAGGGATAGTATAGGATTATAGTGTCAGACAGACAATAACCAGAGTGGGGGATGGGAAAAATTATATGAGTTTACATGTGTGCATGTTAATGCATGCACGTTATAGAGGAAGGGCTTGCATACGTTTACCGTAGGTCTGTGTTTCTGGTGTGTGTGTGTGTGTGTGTGTGTGTGTGTGTGTGTGTGTGTGTGTGTGTGTGTGTGTGTGTGAGAGAGAGAGTGATGGGGAGACGATGCGATGCCAAGACTGATCTGTGTGGGGCGTGACCAGCATGGCGAGAGGACCTTACCGTCGCGACGGATTCACGGAGGAGATGGAGGAATGTGGCGCGGGAATATAGAGCATCCTGAAGACAACATTGCCACCTGGCGGCTTTATTCCGAAATGAATGATCATAAACAAAAAGTGTTGAATTTCAATCATAATGGAATATATTTTATACAGGTATAGGCTTATCCAAGCATAGTTTTAATTACAAATATACAGTATATCCTATGAAAACAGGTATTGCGTAGGCCTATGTGGACAAAATACAGAAAGGAAACACGTGCATGCACACACATCTTATACGCATTACACTGACTGTCAGACATTTACAGTGTAGTTCATTTAGTCAATCGTATCAGCCTTCCTTCCATCAGAACAATCAGTAGGCTATAGGCTACTCGATCGATACGTCACCGGTAGAACACAGTCAGGCACAGACACATGCACGTTACATGTTCATGTTAGCCAGCAAGTATATAGCCAATCTGTCTGTGTGCCTTCCATTTTGTCAGTAGGCTATATGAAATTGCATAGGCTATTTGTCAAAACGTTAGGTTATGATAATGCGTAGGCTATTAGGTGGATATATTTGCCCAATAAATTAATTCATTTTTTCAAATTTTAACAGAAATAACCGTAGTTGCTTAGACATATTATTAAACCATAAGGCAGTTCCACGTGACTGCCAGTAGAGGTCTCATGGCTCCTTATTAGACTATATTGCTCAGTGATATATACAGTATACTGTAGTCTATATAAATTATACATTTGTTATTGCTATCAGTTTTCCCCCAGGACATTTTTTTATTAATTTGTTAAATTATTTAACCAGGGAAACACATTGAGCCATATGTTTCATATTAAAGTGTGCCCTGGGAACAGCAATTTCATGACAAATACACAAAGTCAATACAGAACAAAGAACCATTCATATAATTAAAACAAATAATGTACATTACTCACTATAAAAATTGAACAAAGGCTTTTTAAATTGGCACATGGACACCAAGGTATCAAAATTAAACTCCAGCTGGATATTATTTACACTTGAGGTGCTTGTATTATGTTCATGTTTACCTCAATTCTCAACAATATAGATTAAACATATGACTATAAGGTTTGCAACTAATCTCTGCTATGTCACATTTAAAAATGAATGCATCATTCATTTTTTGTCATAAATTTTGGTTTTATCATCCACTATATTAAAGACGTGTGGCATAGTGTAAGGGTTAGGGTAATTTATGCTGATCTAAGAAAAAGTTAACTTCAACAATTTGAGAGGCACTTCCTACAACTGTTATGTTTTTCAGCCATTCTCTGGCTGTGGTTCATTCTAGTTTTTGCCTGTTCACCTACTTATTCTATGGCTGTGGGGCTCATACTGTGCTTTAGTTTGAATGAGAAAAAGACTAATGACAGGCATGCACAGAAAACTGTATATTTTATGTCAAGTGAAATTAAAGAATACTGGAGACCCCCTCCACTCACATGTAGTCATTGTTACCTAGTCTCCATGGCAATCAAACATGAATGTAGAGTATACACGGCCACACACACACTAGTATGTTTATGTGTATACTAGACACTTGCAATTGAACAAGTGTGGATAGAACCATTGAAAACATAAACTTACATACATTTGATATTTATGTTTAAGTACACAAGCTAGGAATATAAAATAAGAGACTGACCTAGCCATGCTGGTGGGATTCCAAGTGCCATTCAGGCATCACAGACAGCTGGCTGCAAGTAATTCAGGCAGTTATGGAGTTACTGGAGCAGCTACTGGAACCTGGAGTTCCACCTGGAGTCACTCAAGGCAGTTACTGGAGCTACTGGGGAGCAACTCTGAGTTGCACAGGCAGACAAAGTGAGACAAATAAAAATAAACTATGTGATATAATTCTGCTGTGGTGGCAGAACTGCCTCTGCCAAGAGCGAAAGAAGTTCCATACTCCTGCAGAAAAGATACTGTAGAGCGGATACAGCTAAGGGCTCTGCGGTTTAATCCAGTCTACCCTGATTCATTCTGGTTGATTCTAATTAGCTTGTTATGTTTTATTCTTACTCCATTTCATTTGGGCTTACTGCATCTTATATTGGTTGACTCTGGTTAACTGATTTATTATGTTTTTCTACCGTTCTCTGGTTTTCACTGCTGTGGTTTCATCTAGTTTTTGCCTGTTCGGTTAATGCTGGTTCCTCTGACCTTTATGATAGTGTATACAGTATGTATGTGTTTGTTTGTTTGTTTGTTTGTTTGTGTGTGTGTTTATTCAATGTGAATGCATCCTTGATAGTCTAGCAGGCAAAAGCTATTACATTTTGTAATTACATTGTTTTTACACATATACTTATTGCATTCCAAAAGCTGTCATGCATAAACATACATTATTCATGTTTAATTCAAATTGTTTCCAGAACACCGTACAGCAATGGCATATTACAACCATTCATTAATATAGATGGATTCTATGCCAATGCATAATAACCAAATATATTTTTCCTTCAGTTCATGTTGCTGTTGTGTGCATGTCTGTTGAGTCACTCTATAAACTAAGCTCAGTAAATCTAGGGAACCAAAGTAGCTCCATCCATAAGCTAGAACAGGTTCTGATGGTGGTAGCAATGTTTGTATTTGATGTAAATCACTGCTAGACATATAGGCTGGGGCCCATTCTGTCTCCTGTATTATTTGTGTTGCATAATGTCGGTTTACTGTAATGGCAGCATTTAATTGGCAGTCACGTTGCTGTTGTTGTTTTCAGACATTACCACTGAGGCCAGTGACAGCTTTAATTAAACATTGGCCTAACACGTGATTACTGCAAGAAGGTTAATAAGGTACAAATTGAAAAAAAAAGTTACTTTGCCAAAAGTAATTGAGCAGTGTCAGCCCTTACACAATATTTGGCTGTAGCACAGAACGAGTATCAGGGCTCCTACAAGACTGACTAAGTCAGGTCTATACTGTACACCCATGCAAAACCTTGTGTCTCACCGAATATAGAACGTTGACCAATTCTATTGTTTTTAAAGTGGACATTCAGGATGGTGGGCAACAATATACTGGAACATTTTGGGGGCCCATAACAGGATTTAAAAAAAGTATTTATTTGATTATCTTGCATATCATATATTTTTTAATGTATGTCTATATATACATATTGTATATCAGGTGTGTGCACAAAGGAAGCCCTCTCCCTGAGCTACAGTATAAACAGCTTCTTTATGGGGGCCATGGCTCAAGAAAGATATAAAACTATGTTTATAGCTCAATAAAAGAAATAGTCTGCGGTGCATATCTGATCTCCATTGTTACTATACATGTACTACACAATCTGATGTAAATTACTCAATTTTCCCAGAGCCTGTGGGCCATGCTGTCACTGGAGCAGGTGTTAATGATCTAACCAACTGTTTAAACAATGTTGTCATTAGCCTGTATACCGTACCATGGTACGGGAAGAAGGCTACTAATGACTGACTTGAAGAGAGATAGGGGAAGGATGCTGGATCCAGGAGGAGAGGAGATGTTGGTTAACTTGTTCCCAGTATCGTCTAATGGGGAGCATACTGGCGATAAGGCAAAGAGCCCACAGTGTGTGTGTGGGTGTGCATGTACGTGTGCATGTGCGTGTGCATGTGTGCTAGTGCAAACGGCGTGTGCCACTCGGGGGAATTGTTGACGGGTTGCAAATTGGAAAAGCCCAGGTCTGGGGAGTGAAGCGATAAGACAATAGTGTTCTCCTGCGGTCCTTGCTCTGAGTCAGCCATCTAAGGCAGACTGAGGGAGCCACAAACTACGTCAGTAACATTTCTACTGGTGTGAGTCACTATCAGGCAGCACTACAGCATGGCGTCACTAATCAACCCCCCCCCCCCCCCCCCCACCCCTCACCTCCATTCCTCCTGCTCTGGTGTTTTTCACCTCCTGGCCTGCTGTCACTCCCCGACACGCCTGGCACAACACAGCCCTGATGATACACAGATAAAACGGATTAGAGGGATAGCGAGTGCAAACGAGCGGCAAAGCACATAATCCACTATTCAGGTGTAAAGGGCTATAATCCAATGGGATTACAGGTGAGAGGCCTGCTTCAATTACACAGCCAGCCTGCCTCATGACTCGCCATGTCACAATACTGGAGTAAGATGTGAGGATCATTTCACTTTGCGACCCAATGTCCCCAATCTCCTATCAAACCCTGAGCAAAATCCTATTGAGTTCCTCCTAAAAGTGGCATTTACAGTTTTACGATCCCATAATCTAATGTGCACGTATTACCTTGAACTCCAGCAGCCGCCAGCGAAACAAAGTTATAAACTATTTAATATTCTGTACAGTAATATAACCAAAGGTTTTTCGACATCCACTTTACTTTAGACATTTGAGTGTAAAACTCCCTTATGCATACAGGCCAAACACTGCATGTGTGTGTTATATAAATGCATGTGTGATATGCGAGCACAACAATGAATGTGTGCATGTGTGTGTGTGTGTGTGTGCACAACCATGTGAGTGCATGCATGTGTGTGCGAGCATACAGTAACAATGTAAGTGTGTCTGTGTGTGTGAGCACATCCATGTGAGTGCATGTGTGTGTGTGTGTGCACAAGTGTGAGTGCATGTGTGTGTGTGTATGAGCATTCAAACACCCTCAGCAGGCACCTGTACCTGTCCTTGAAGAGTATCTGAGAAGTTTATTGATGTCAAACAGCATTTATTGATTGTTCCTAAAACACTCATACAGACACACCTCACACACACTCACACACGCACATACACACACCACCCATGCGCATACAAAAAGACAATTTGGTCTCTAGTTGCCAACTTTGCATCTGGGATCCCAGGAGAGCCCACCATAATTTTCTCTCCAGTCTAGTGTTATTCCTTCTTTGTGAAGGCCCACCCCCCACCCCACATCCCCAGATCCCATGAGGAATAATGGCTTATTGTCTCATTACAGTGCTAACCTTCCATTAAGCACTATAGCAAAGCGCAGTTGTAGTGACATTACAGTAGGTTTGCTCTACTCTCTTGACAAATACTACTGTCTTTCTTGGCTACACAAACATTGTGACTATAGACTTTGGAGAAACTGACAGACAGAGAGAGAGAGAGAGAGAGAGAGAGAGAGAGAGAGAGAGAGAGAGACCCTCAACACCCTAATTGACATACATGCTAAACAAAAAATATATAAGATTTACTCCTGCTTCGTGGATTTCAATAAAGCATTTGACTATCTGGCACAAAGGCCTTTTCTTTAGATTGCTTCTATCAGGCATTGGGGGAAAAACATATGACATCATAAAGTCCATATACACTGGTAACAAATGTGGTCAGAACTGGAAACAAAAGAACAGATGTCTTTGTACAAAATCGTGGCGTTCGTCAGGGATGTAACCTAAGCCCTTCTCTTTTTAATATATACATAAATGAACTAGCAGACCTACTAGAAACATAAGAGGTACCTGATCTGATGCTACATGACACAGAAGTAAAATGTCTGATGTTTGCAGATTATCTAGTTCTGTAATCACCCACTGCTGAAGGCTTACAGCAGAATCTAGACCTCCTTCTCCTGCCTTACCTGGGCTCTAAATATTAACAAAAAAAAAAAAAATCATGGTCTTCCAAAAGAGTTACAAACCACAACACACATTTCCAATAGGAACACACATCCTAGAAACTACACATACCTAGGACTAAATCTCAGCTCCACTGGTAACTTCAACTTGGCAGTTAAGGAACTGAGAGAAAAAGCAAGAAGGGCCTTCTATGCCATAAAAAAACAAACTAAAATTGAATTATCAATCAAGATTTGGCTCAAAATTTTTAAATCTATAATTGAACCCATTTTGCTATATGGCAGCGAAGTGTGGGGTCCTTTAAACAAATCTGACTTTCATAAATGGGAAAAACATCCAGCTGAAACACTGCATGTGGAATTCCACCGACAACTACTAAAAACACAAGAAAAAACCTAACAATGCGTGCAGAGCAGAGTTAGGGCAATACCCCCTTTTAATTAGTGTCCGAAAACGAGTCCTCAAATTTTATTATCACCTAAAACTGAGTGACCCACCGCATTCCAGCACAAGGCCCTTATCTGCCAGGATAGGAACAGGAAGTGTTCCCTCAGTCAGCTGGTCTTGGAACTCAGATCAGACATGCCCAACTAAGACAACACAATCTGCCCCAACCATATTATCAATAAACAAAAAGAAAAATTATATTTTTTATTGGAAAGAAAATACAAATAATCAAAAACAACTCAAATGCTATGTATCACTTAATGGAGAGTACATATTTGTACAGTACCTGACCACTGTGACAGATATTAAACAAAGGAAGACACTGACCAGGTACAGACTCAGTGACCACAGTCTGGCGGTGGAGACAAGCAGACATAGACAAACATGGCTCCCACCAGAAGACAGACTGTGTGTTCACTGTAATATGAACGTCCCCGAGACAGAAACCCACTTCCTCACCCAATGCACAAAATACCACCATCTTAGAACTCAATATTTCAATCAGTTCAAAACCCATACAATAGTCCCAATAGATCTAGAGAAGCTCCCCAACCAAGACCAACTCAGTGTCTTTGAGTGAGTGCTGTAGGCTAGCAGCACGTTATGTGACAGCTTGTCACAACCTTAGAGACTGTGCCTGACTTCTCCCCTGCATAAATCACCATGCATTCGTGTTAATAAGGTACCATACTGTCAGTATTTGTAAAATCTGTATCCACACTATGTTAATTATTTCTATGTACGTCAAATGTATATACTGTATACATTTGTTTTTTGTTTTTTGCTTTAACAATATGAGAAACGATCTTGTCATGCCAAAAAAGCCTTTCTTGAACTCAACTGAACTGAGAGATGAAGCAAATATTTATAAATGAGAAAGATATGTCTTATCATGATAAATCAGTATTGAAGTAATGTGTGTGCGTGTGTGACATTGTCGAAGATGCCATTGGTTATGCTAGGTTGCATGGGTTCATATTAGCGTCTGGGGAATTTCTGTAATGAGCCCAGAGCTCGTTATATCTACCTGTCACATACTACTCTATGCCCCCCAGTTGTGCCATCAGGCCCTCTAGTCCTGTACGGCTTCGGTAGCTCTCTTTTCTGCTCCCCTGCTCTCTATGCCTTTCTATCCTTCTACCTTTTACTTGTTTGTCTCTTCACCAGCCATTCCCATTTAGCTCCATCTACAGCAAATGCCATCAATATCCTTCACACAGGCACCCATCATGCACGCAGTGTCATGAAACTGGCAGACAGTACGAGGCTGTCTGTGGTTGGCTACTCTAATGCCCCTCTCTTGTTGAGTGCCGTGAAAACGAGGGGGCGGGGACACACGTGCGCCGTTCCCCGATCCGAGCCCCGACAGAGAAAGCGCCGAATCAGCCCTTGCTGGGGAACCGAAAGAAGAAGCGCTGCCTCCTGGCGTGGCCGGCGTTGGAATGGGCGGGAGGCCACGCAAGCCCGCAGCCAATATGTCGCGGATCTCCGCCACCCTCCGGGAGAGCCCCTCGGTCTCGGCCGCATAATTCGAGTCCATTGCACTCATGAAGGGTGGGTTATTCTGTAATGCTGGAATGGTGAGGCGAGTGCAAATGAACGAAAAACAACACTGATGCCGGAAAAGCAACGAGCCCGCAGCTCGCCCTTTAATTAAACTGAAAAGAACTCAAACAACTCAAAAGCCAAAAGGCGTGCACAGTGACATAATCTCCCAAGAACAGAAAACATGAACAATAACCCACACCCTTTCCCGGTAGTCCCCCGCCTATATGCCCTTACACCCACACGGCTGAAGTCAATCGATCTGATTGCACGTGTGGGTGTGAGGCACTGGGGATGCGGACAGTCCTTCCCCTGTCGTACCACACCGGCGAGACCACGCAGATGTTACAGCTCTCTGGGATTTGTGATATTTAGAGGTGGTGTTAGACAGCCAGGTTGATTTTATCCTGATTTTAGAAGCTACGCTATGATTCACATCGCTTTACAAGTGTAATGGGCTGTCAATTCTGATATGGCAGATATGGCTGCCATATCAGCAATTAAGTCCCTTTGTTTGAAAAATCATAATCGGTCCAATAGCCAGTTATTGACACCTAATGACACCTCCTGGGTGACATCACTATGAATGAGATTTTGAATTTGTAAGTCACTTTAATTACATATAAGCAGTTAGGATACCATGTCCCTTGAATAAGCACATTAGAAATCCATATCTAAATGTGTTTCAGTGTGAACTACAGCTGTGGATAACAGATGTGATTTGCCTGTTCCAACATTGCAGCTCTGCGTTGTTTTGAATGTTGGAACAGGCAGGTTCTGGAGGAGATTTGGCTCCCTGAAGCAAACCTAGGGATATAAAGCTTCCAGGAGATATGACTGTTGCTGTCCAAGGTGAACCATGAACGCCATTATAACCCTCAATCAGGAAGGGATTGGGAGATAGAACAAAAGAGAGGGAATTAAAGAGAGAAGGAATTACATAAATAATAGCGGGACAAAGAGAAACATCAGAATACGTTTGAGAAACAAAAACAGAGGGACAAATATAGAGATTACGTGCATAATCTCCTCCCCTTCTCCTGTAATGAAGGATGAAGTAAGAGCTGTCTGTTGAGAATACTAATTATGTATTGATCTGTGAAATACGGTTGCCTGTCCCATCAGTAATTGCTTCACTGACTGTCAAAACACTTGATTCAAATTGAGTTTAACAACATGACACACAAGACGTGGTTGAAGGCTACTCCAAAAGCAATACATAAAGGAACTTACTTGAAAAAGACACCTGATTGTAGGCCTAAATGAGCTCCACTTCTCAGAGAATAGAGATTTCCCTGAGAGAGTATGCAGAGTGTGAGAGAGAGAGTCAATCTGGCAAAAACTAATTAAATGTGTGATTGAACCAATTGCACTCTATGGCAGCGAGGTGTGGGGTCCACTTACAAAACAAGATTTTACCCACTGGGACAAACACCCCATTGAAACCCTGCATGCAGAATATTGTAAGATTCTCTTACATGTCCAAAGGAACTACAAACAATGCATGCAGGGCAGAATTAGGCCGATATCCACTAATATTCAAAATTCAAAAATTAACTTTTGGAAACACTTAAAATACAGTGACCCACCCTCATACCATTATCAAGCCCTGCGTTACCAAGTCGAGCAATAATAAGAGTCCCTTCATCCAACTGGTTCTGGAACTGAGTTCACAAACATATTCCGTTAACACTTAAGCCTCAGGACCAGAACAGCCGACTCTAAAAAAGCAGCGATGAGATCCTTAGGCTACCAAACCGCAACCCCTCTCCACCACGACTACGCCTAGATATCCTGTCCGTGAATATCACAAACAGGATTGGTGACAAAGCGCAGCCCTGGCGGAGACCAACCCCCACCTGAAACAAGTCTGATTTACTGATGAGAATTCGTACACAGCTCTTGCTTTGGACATACAGGGATTGGATTGCCCTTAAAAGGCACCCCCTCACCCCATACTCCCGCAGTATCTCCCACAGTATCTCCCGGGGGACCCATAATACGCCTTCTCTAGATCCACAAAGCACATGCAGACCGGAAGGGCATATTCCCAAGCCCCCTCCAGGATACTTGCAAGAGTAAAGAGCTGGTCCGCTGTTCCATGACCAGGACGGAATCCAGATTGTTGTTCTTCAATCTGAGGTTCAACAATCGGCTGAACTCTCCTCTCCAGCACCTTGGAGTAGACTTTACCAGGGAGGCTGAGTAGTGTGATACTCCTGTAATTGGTACACACTCTCTGGTCCCCCTTTTTGAAGAGGGGAACCAGTCTGCCACTCCTTTGACACTGTCCCCGACTTCCACACAATGTTAAAGAGGCATGTCATCCAAGACATCCCCTCTACATCCAAAGCTTTTAGCATTTCTGGACGGATCTCATCAACCCCCGAGGCTTTGCCACTGTAGAGTTGTTTGACTACTTCAGTGACCTCCCCCAGGGAAATTGATGATGATCCCTCATCAGCCTCCAGCTCTGTCTCTATCACAGAGAGCGTGTCAGTCGGATTCAGGAGTTCCTTAAAGTGTTCCTTCCACTGCCCAATTACCTCCTCAGTTGAGGTCAACAGTGTCCCATCCTTGCTGTACACAGCTTTGATGGTTCCCCGCTTCTCTCTCCTAAGGTGGTGGACGGTTTTCCAGAAACACTTTGGTGCCGACCGAAAGTCTCTCCGTGGCTTCTCCGAAGCTCTCCCACACCCTCTGTTTTGCTTCTGCCAAGGCAGATGCTGCAGCCCTTTGGGCCCATTGGTATCTTGCGACCGCTTCCAGAGTCTTCCGGGACAACCACTGATGTCCACCACGGTATTCGAGGGTTACAGCCCCTTGAGGAACCTAAGACCTTAAGACCACAGCTCTTCACCGCAGCTTCAGCAATGGAAGCTTTTAACATTTCCCACTCAAAGTCCCCAACCTCCACAGGGATACAATAGAGAGCCTGAGGTGTGAGTTGAAGATCTCACGGACAGGGGCCTTCTCCAGATGTTCCCAGTTCACCCGCACTACTTGTCTGGCCCCTCCCCTGAGACCACTTTGCCTTGGGAGACCCTACCAGGAGCACAAGGCTGCAGACACACAGCTCTCAGGATCATAGGGACACACAATCTTCTCCACGACGATAAGGTGATGGTTCCCAGAGAGGTAACCAAATTACAAAACAACTAAAACAAAACTACATTACCTATTGGAAAACACAAACACAAGCACAAATCAAAATGCAATGCTATCTGGCCCTAAATCGACAGTACACCATGGTAAACTACCTGACCATGGTGACTGATCCACACAGCAGAAATACATTGAAAAAGGACAGGCTCAGCAAGCACAGCCTTGCCATTGAGAAGGGAAGACACAGAAAAACCTGGCTCCCAGTAGAGGAAAGGCTGTGCAACCACTGCACAACAGGTGACAAGGAGACAGAGCTGCATTTCCTTTTAAAGTGTGAGAAAGAGTTAGGGTTAGGGTTAGAGTGTCACTTTCCAAAATGTAAGCTTATAGTCCATGGCTTTGAGGACCTCCCTGATACAGGGAAGCTGTCAGTCCTTATAGGGGAGGACACGGACAGCTGTGCATGGGACGCAAACTATGTTACCACCTGCCATAAGATGAGGGACAGTGTGTAATGCCTGCTATCATCCTAAAATACACATATATGTGTATATCTGTATGTGTATATCTATGTATCTGATCTTTAATTATATTTATTTTCCTTGTTTCTAATCAATACCTTTTGTTTACTTTAATTATGTTTCATCTGCTCGTTATTAACTATGTAATGTTATTATGCTCCATAGTTTCACATTAATATGAAAAAAATGTGTATAATACTTTGGCAATATGTACACTTTTACGTCACGTTAATAAAGTGATTTGAATTTAAAATGAGAGAGAGAGAGAGAGAGAGAGAGAAAGAGAGAGATTGTGAGTGTGTGATTGTCCAACGTCCACTAGATGCTCGTTTGACTATGCAGCACTCGAGCCAAGAAAACCTCATTCACAGAAGCCAAACAACGCATAACCGCTTTTTGAGATCGCAAAACCGACTTTACCGAGACACAACGGCGCCTTCCAGGTTGCCAATAGTCTGTCAATTGTTAACGTTTCTGCGGCAACAACGGCGAAGTTTAACCAGCAGCCGGGCACCAATTTCTTATGAGACGAGTTAACGGTGAACGGGGAAGGCATCGATCTGAGCGTCGTGAATCGCCTACTAAACAAGTGTCCAGCATCGACCGTTGTTCCTCCCCGTTAACGTGAGTAAATGGGATATTCAGTCAGTCGTCAGGATGTAAAGAATCGTCTGAAGGATGGGCAAACGAGGCTTCTCTGCGGCGATGCTGTTCTTGTGGGGCTTTATCTCGGCGTCGTCCGTTATTGCCGGTGAGTTAAGGTGATGAAGACATGCGTAAAGGCCTATTATACAGGCTATCGACTGGCGATCAGCTGTCGGCGGGTTACGACCGTTCTTATAGTTCTATGATTACGACTCGAGAAATCAATAGTGTCGGTGTGATTGATAGTTTCTTAACGTCTTAGCCTACTGTCAAAGACTGTCAGCTGGATTGTCAGCCTACCGTGCGCGCTAATGCGCGTGCAGTGCATGACTACTTGCATTTGAGCTGCATAGCCTACAGTAACAGACAGCAGCCTACATTTGGCGCCACTTATTTATTAAATAATTTTGGAATTTGTAAGTTTGATCGATGGAGATGAGGTGTAGTGTATGTTCACCTGTTCAGTTCAATGGCTAGTGCTGTCGTGCTAATGCACGTTGAACAAGTTATTCATTTAACCTTACGGAGTAAATCATTTTAAAAGCATGCTTGGATTACATCCTATAAATATGATAGTTAACTGGTTATGCCATTGTACAACACTCATACACACCCTGTGTAGACACATTGTGTGCACGTGTGTGCGCGCGTTAGTAGGTTACACGTGACGTCATCGAAGGATGAGGCGTTCAGACTACATCGATTTACCCAAATACAGATCTAGTCAATATCGACTACACTCACATAATCCTGTTCCTATTATTGCAGACATGTGGATACACTAATAAAACAAAACATCCACTACTAAGTTATTGGGCAGACATGAGGAAAGTGGAGTCTACTTTGCCATCCCATCATTTGATAGACTGGCACTATAACTCGGCAGGGGTGTGAAATGTTTGTTAAGGCTGTGAACCAGGGGTGGGGGGTAAATGTAGTTTGCCAGCAGTGACAGGATCCATTTTCAGTTTATATTCTGAAGTTCAAAAAGAAAGAGCAGTCCAAAATTATTGGATTACTCAATTTAAACAGACACACACACACGCCCATGCACACATTACATACATGCAATAAACCAAAGTAGAGATTGTTCTAATATATTGTTGCAAACCCGTGAAGCGCAGGCGAATAATAAACATTGACTGAGGTACATTTAACAGGTTTATTATGTGAAATCCACACGAGCGCCACAGTCAGTGCGTCCGTATTCAAAGGTGTCGTCGCCGGTCACTATGCACAGGAGAGGGGAGAACAGAGTCAAACAGGGGTAATCCAAAAGGTAATCCTCACAAACGGTCCAGCGGTCAGATATCGGGTAATCTATTTTGCTCACACACTACAGCCAACAATCACTATAACACTAGCCTACTCACTGGGGGAGGTAGAGAGTAGCCTTCTACCTCCACGCTGGGTCTGATAAGAATGTCCATCAGTTGGCTGTTTTATACTGGCTGTCTGGGACAGGGTGGATTGGCTAATGGGCCACACCTGGAGATCCTCCACTGATTAGGCCAGCAGGTAGCGTCCCTTCCAGACTCTTCTCCTCTGTGGGCGTGACCCTTGGCCCTGTGTGGCCACCGGCTCTTCACAATATGTATAGAAAATAATGTAGAGTGTGGTGTGTGGAGTGTCTCTCAGTGTATGTGTGCGTGTGTGTGTGAGAGACAGAATATAAAGCCTTATCTACTCCTACACCTACACCTTTATATCTAACTTTCACAAGCCACACACACACACGCACACACAGAGCTATTCTTCCACCATCATTCAGACTATAATGGTGTTATCAATGCTACTGTAAAATGCTTTAAGTAAGTTTTAAATTGATTTCTATACATCACCAAGCTGTATTGAACCGAACTCCTCAACACTGTCAGCCAACACATAAACCCGGCTTCAACTGAAACCACTATGAGATGAAAAAGAGCAGTCACACCTCAGTGTAACTAAAGCTTAATACACGGTGCAACGAAAATGATCGCGGCCGATTGTAGCCCTCACACTGTACGATCAAATCGTCTGTCTAGACGGCTGAGTCCTTAAGATTAAGGTGTTCACACTGTAGCCTACAGGCCGACCGTCAAGCCCGACCTGACCGCTCACGCTGTAAGAGTAAAATAAGCCCGTCAGTCCCTGCGGAAGCTCCTCCGAGGCAGGAAGATTCATCAAAGAAGAAGTCATCGTTTTTTTGCTGCACTCTAGTGCAACCCAAGTTTACCCATTTTGTGTCAAAATGTGACAAAAATGTATTGGGCAATTTCAGATGTTTTACACATAGTGATGTGTTGTTTTAAAATGATCACAACATGTGATTTTGTTCAACACAACATATGTAGACTGATTTATTTACACACTAGTGTGTCATTTTTAAATAAATGCGTCAGTCATTTTGTTTAGCCGAACAGCAAGCAGCCAGTACCAAACCAGATAGCTAGCTCTGTATGGGATAACTGGCCGTTCCGTAGTGCTGCAGAATCAAAAGTAGGCTACTGTACAGTAGACTATATTCGGAGAGGAGCTATGGGAATTACCGGTATAGAGCGCTATTTTTTTGTACAGCCTGGAAAAGCATATTGTTTTCAATCTACAGTAAGGGCTACGTTACAGGAGAAGCAGTGGAGTGGTCAGACACAGCGCCATTTTATCCAGCTCGTTTAAGAGGTTAATAAAGGTAAGTCACAAGATTTTGTTGTCAAAACGGGTTAATTGTAAAAGCTTGTTAACAGTAAGGTTTTGAGTCCTTTACCAGTACTTAAGCTTGATAATAGGCTACCATACAATACGTATAGGACTACTGTTGAAATTGTGCACCTGTTACCAATGCGGTAGGCCGGTAACGGGCAAGATGTTAAACGCTTAGTTATCTATATATTATCTATGCATTTCTAATATCTTACTGTTACATTACATTAACTGCTCACATTATGCAACCAGTAACCCATTAAAGTTAAAAATACTGTACTGATTATGTTTTCAAATAGAGCCATTTGACAGCACAATATGTTTTTTCGGCAATTCTCTCATAGCTGGCTGTAAAGATCCATGCTGCAAGCGATGCTCCGTACAGTGAGATCCGCTCATAACATAGCTGAAGGTTTTACTTGGCGTCTCACCAGGAAGATGGTTGCAGTTTGCCAGGGCTAAGAAGGCATTAACCATGGTAAATGTAATTAGATTTGGTCATGAAGTTAAAAATAAATCTGTAATCAACTGAGATAAAGTTTACTTCTGTGGCCCCAGTCTCAATGAAATGTAGCCTGTAGCTGATGTTATTAAATGCCAAACACACACTATTAAAGTGCAGTGACGGCTCCTGCTCTGGAATTTAGGGTGGGCTATTATTTTGGTGACCCCTTCAATAGCTTAGGTAAATTAAAGGTATCCAAGAAATCATTCTAGAGAAAGCTTGTCGATCAGAACAATGTAACCTCTTGCTTCCGTCAGAAGCTCTGCCGACTACACACTGAAAACACACAGCAAAGGCTAGGATATTGTTGTGTAGTGCAATCTGCACCACTTTGCAGTGTTGCCAACTCTTTTCCAACGGAAGTAGCTATCACCAGCTCCAAAAGTCGCTAGATTTGCATATTGATGGCGTCATCGCGTATTCATTTTAATCCTCCTGCCAGCCCCACCACACACAAGCACAAGTTACTGACTGTCTGAACACGGCACAAGATGACTTTTTAGAAATAAAGTTGCTAAGAGGGTCTAGAAAGTCGCTTAACCTAGCGACAAAGTCGCCAAGTTGGCAACGCTGCCACTTTGTTAGTGTTACTATATAAAGAGGCAGAGCTGTGTATAGACTACTAACATCAGATTGTAACCAGCACAAACAATAGGCAGCCAGCAGACCAATAAGATATAGCCTATTGTGAATTGACAGTGCAATATCTTACTAGCTTTAAGTCAACTAGCTATTTTCACATTGCATCCTACAATTTCTTGATTTAGTTCTTCTTAGTCACCTTACTAGTGCCATACTGTACCACTACCCTACCCCCTAGATGGCAATGTAGGCTGAACTTAACAAGCAGAGATGTCTGCTTTACAATTTAATTAATCAAATAAATGTCTTGTCAAATGTCTTGAATAATGAGGGCTACAAAATTTTAGGTGCAGCAAAATGCTCTCGCCCAATCTCTCTTCCAGTATGGTAGTAGGCTACCTAGTCTCTACGGCCACCTTGGTTCAAGTGATTGCAAAACATTGACGTTTGGCTTCTGTTTAGATAGTGTTAAAAATGGTTATGGAAAAGTACAAATGCATACACACTAGACGATCCTACCAATTAATATTATTAATATTATGATATTTCCTACTTCGCAAGTCATGCAGACAGAACGGATGAGACACAATCCATAATGTGCGGTGACAAACCATTCTAGGTGATGTTGCGTAGAAAACTCACGTCACTGTCAGATATCTACGTTTTTTTTTTGTATTACGTAAACACGTTAGTGTAAGCACTCCTGGAAGCCATAGAGAATGTATTGAAGAGTCTGCATTTTTGGAAAAAAATATGTTAACGGGAACGATGTTAACGAGAACATCCATGCGAGTAGACAAAAAGGGGCTGGATGCTCTACGTTCTCCACGGAACATTGGACACTGATTGGATTAAGATATTTAGAGGAAGGACAGTCAGCTACCGAAGCATACACTGGTAAAGTTTGAAATTCCCTCCTCTTTCTTTGTCCTTTTGGCAGTATGTTGCCCAATCGCCCTAAGGAACAAACTGTCCCTGCTAAAGTGTACGTTTGGCATTTAAAAACAGCAGCAGCACTAAAAATGTCCCATGTGCTGTGGATGACTACATTTTTCAGAAAGCTGCAATTATCAATGGACTAATTATTGTTTTTTTATCCTTTGTAGAAATTAAGGCATCCATGATACATCAGCCGATGAAAAAATCATCTTCCACAAACCTATGCCAAATATTTATAATCTAATAAATGGTAACTTCATAATGGTATCTTTTCAATTGTAGTTTTTAAACATTACAAAGGAAACACATATTATATTCAGAAAACAAGACAAACAAAACTAATATGTGAATTTAATAATGTCACTTGGCTGTGGTAGGACAGTAATCATCAACTTATTGTTACCACGATGTGCTTTTCATGTTAAAAAGAAAAAAGAAATGAGCAATGAGCTACCCTCATACAAAACATGTCACATTTTAAGTTCTATCACTTTTTTGTTGAAAGCAATTATGTGTAGGATAAATACTGTAATACTGTAGCCTATTTGTAATTATGTAATTTACAGTAACAGTAAAACTCCCCAACAATGATGTTAATAATATATATATGATGCTATAAAACATTACTTACCTCACTCAATGAGTAGCCTAACTAGATAGGCCTACATTAATAATAGATATTAAAAAAAAAGCCACGCAGCCTACAGGCAAGGAGTAGGCAAGTTGAGCAAGGCTGTTGCCACAGCGCAACAGTTTTGAAAATAATATATAAATGCGATACTTGTCCTGTAGGTAGACTACATCGTTTTGACTGTGGCTATGCCTGAGAGAAAGGAATCCATGAAATGTGAAAGATGTAGGCCTACATTGAATCAATTTTGTGTCAAAGCAATGACAAATAATCCAGTTTAACCAACATATACACCACGTTCAAAATGATTATGCAAATCATATTTTACACAGCTTTTCCTAAATAGTCGATGCAAATGACAGTCAGTATAATTTTTAAGTCATCAACAGAGTTGCAAAACATGATATATGTTGTAAAGAGCTGAATATGGTCATTTGTTGAACTTGCAGCATTAGGAGGTCATATTTACTGAAATCAAAAGCTATTTCAATCAAACACATCTTAACAGGGCAAGTTACAAGTTAACATAGGACCCCTTCTTTGATATCACCTTCACAATTCTTGCATTCATTGAACTTGTGAGTTTATGGAGCGTTTAATCTTGAATTTCTTTGGAGGATGTCAGAATAGCCTCCCAGAGCTGCTGTTTTGATGTGAACTGCCTCCCACCCTCATAGATCTTATGCTAGAGGATGCTCCAAAGGTTTTAAATAGGATTGAGGTCAGGGGAGGATGGGGGCCACACCATAAGTTTCTGTTAATTTGTGCCCATAGAAGCCAATGACAGAGGTATTCTTTGCAGCATGAGATGTTGCATTGTCATGCATGAAGATGATTTTTCTACAGAAGGCATGGTTCTTCTTTGTACCATGGAAGAAAGTGGTCAGTTAGAAACTCTATATACTTTGCCGAGGTCATTTTCATGCATTCAGGGACGCTAAAGGGGCCTTCCAGCTCTCTCACCATGATTCCAGCCCAAAACATGATGTTTTTAGCCTTATTGGGACTTGGTGGTCATCCACTACTCCATCCATCTGGACCATCCAGGGTTGCACGGCACTCATCAGTAAACAAGACTTTTTGAAAACTAGTCTTCATGTATTTCTGGGCCCACTGCAACCGTTTCTGCTTGTGAGCATTGGTTATGGGTGGCCAAATAGTAGGTTTATACACATCTGCAAGCCTTTGGAGGATCTTACACCTTGAGGTTCGCGGGACTCATCAGGCACCAGCAGCTTCAAATATCTGTTTGCTGCTTTGTAATGGAAGTTTAGCAGCTGCTCTCTTAATCCGATAAATTAGTCTGGCAGTAACCTTCTTTATTATGCCTTTATCTGCACAAACACGTCTGTGCTCTGAATCAGCCACAAATCTCTACTTAAGATCTTTCTTAAGTAGTTTTAATTTAGAGTTTCTCTTGATTGCTTTGACCTGCTTAAAGAAACTGGGATCCACTCGGTTTTCATCATCACTGTCTCAGCAGAGCACAAGACACCTCTTGCAAATGTGTTAACCCTTTCTCATTGGATTGACACATTCTCCCACTCTTTTGCAGAACAGTTAACACGGATGTCATTCAAGCAGTCCAAACTCAATTGTATTAGATATGGTAACCAAACAAAAAACATCTGTTCCTAGCTATTAGAAAATATCTACATCAGTATGAAATGACTGAAGCACCTGTTTGACACTCTTTCACACAAATCTTTAATTAGAAATCAGTCTGCAGGCCTTAAAAGGTGCAGGGTCTGTGTTGTTCTTTACCAACATGGATGGAAGGGGTCTAAGGCAGATGAGAGTGAGAGTGAGAGGTAGAGGTAGCTGTAGAGAGGTCCGAGTGCGAGGTGGAGGTAGAGTTGGAAGGGCTCAGATTTCTGGTGAAATTCTGGCAACTGTTGTTTATCACGTTATCAATCATGGCCTTTCACTTAGAGAGACTGTACAAAGAGTCCAACCTGTTCTAAACAGAAACACTGTCGCATCCATTGTCATAATTTTTTGACAGAAAAACAAGTAATGTTGCTGTACAGTGTATATACAGAAATATCTTCAGTGATTACTTTATGTAATTGTTTCCTCATTCCCATTACATGTATTCTTTATAGAATCCAAATGCTACCATTCTCTGGTGGTAAAGGGAGAATGCTTAGTGCTGAGCAGGAGGCAGCCCTTGTGAACATGGTTATGGAAAACATTACCATAAGGCTGCGTGAAATCAGGGCAGAAGTGATCGCAGATCAGGGCATGTTTGGGAACATCAACAATGTAAGCGTGACCACCATTGACCGCATCCTAAGAAGGAACCATATGGCCATTAAGGAGCTCTATACAGTTCCATTTCAAAGGAAGTCTGACGTTGTGAAGAACGCCAGATGCCAATATGTGGAGGTAAGGAAACATTACTACAGTATACTGTAATGCCTTGTCATATCATGCAGTTAGAGTCAACTGGAGTCACTTTTCATTGTCATTTAGCCTTTTTTTAAATGAGAGAATAATGGAGCTTGAAGCTGAGGGGGCACATCAGGCCTTCATTTATGTTGATGAAGCCGGCTTCAATCTCTGTTAAGTGAGGAGACGTGGAAGGAACCTTTTTGGGTACAGGGCCACTATCAGTTCCAAGATACAGGGGTGCCAACATAAACATGTGTGCTGCCATCTTCAATGATTGTGTCCTATGCCATATCCCCACTATTGGCCCATACAACACCGAGCGCCTCATCACATTTCTGAATGCAATTCATGACAGGCTGATCCCACCTGAGGAGAGAGGGCTGTTGAGGCCTGGCATGCCGCTCTTCGTCATTATCTGGGACAATGTGGCATTCCATCACTCTCGCCTTGTCAATGAGTGGCTTGCAGTACACACTCGACTGATGATGCAGTTCCTTCCAGCATTCCCCATTTTTGAATCCCAGAGTGGAGTTCTTCAGTGCTTGGAGGTAGAAGGTTTATTATCACCGTCCCTATGAGCATATGCCTTTGCTGAATGCAATGACTGCTGCTGCCCAAGAAATAGGTGCAGAGAAATGTCAAGGTTGGATAAGGCATGCAAGAAAATGTTTCCCCCTGTGCATTGCAAGAGAGGATATTGAATGTGATGTGGATGAGGCCATGTGGCCCCATCGTCAAGACATAAGCGACTGAGTGTCAATAGTGGTCCATTTAGTCACCTACCCAGTGTCTGTGTTCGGTGATGCGCTCCTGGTGCCACATCCTTGGGGGTTTGGGGTATGTTGGTGTCTAGGCTCGTTCTGTCAATATCTTCGGGGTTCCATTCTCTGACTGAGATTGAGGTGGCTGGGGAGAGGGTCTAGGGTCCCTGGTGGTTTGTGTTTTGGGGATGGTGGGAATGGGACACCGATGTTTGTTTTTGATTGAAGGGTTGGAATGATGAGTATAACATGACTGGTGATATTCCATCCATCTTCTTCCGCTTATCCGGAGTCGGGTCGCGGGGGCAGCAGCTTCAGCAAGGGACCCCAAACTTCCCTT
>JAODOY010026626.1:0-14597 GCA_025399855.1 Forbesichthys papilliferus | reverse complement strand
CAAACATTACATTTATGCCACTGCTTTACGGATGTGTCCTGACTGAGGGAAATTGTATTTAATGTCCCTCCTAGCCCTGGTAACTCATAACCTCCAGCCTGTATCCTCCTAGCCCTGGTAACTCATAATAACCCTCCAGCCTCTATCCTCCTAGCCCTGGTAACTCGTAATAACCCTCCAGCCTCTATCCTCCTAGCCCTTTGTATGTTTTTGTTAATTTTTCTTGACTGTTTGTAGTCCTGGGGCAAGATTCTACAGAGGGTTTTAGGCGACTCTTTCTGGGTCCCATCCCATCTGATTTGATCATGTAGTTGGGTCCACAGGGTGTTTCCAGTAGATCCCAGCGACGGGTCTCAGCGAGGTCGGCCCCTGGTACTTGATACTCAAAGATTATGACATCCTCTCTTAATGGGATCTATATCATGGGTGATTCTTGGGCTTTGGGGTCAGAATCCAGAGGATATGGCTCAAACTATTTGTGTTTTGTCTGAGGTCAGTTAAGCTTATCCTTTGTCCATTTAGTCATAAGGTCGCAGGAGAAGTTTTACAAGCCTATGCTGAACCCATTTCGTGGGTGGACCCTCAGATCTAACTAGAGGAGAAGGACTAAGTTTATTTATATAGATCCCTTTTAATCACTCTCAAAGGGCTTTCCAGCCTATATTTCACATGGAAACAACATCCCCTTAACCTGATCCTCTTCCCGAGCGAGGAAAACTGATTAAAAACTCCATGCGGAAAAAAGGAAAGAAACCTTGGGAAGGGACCACGGGGGGAGGAATCCACCCCTCCAGGACGGATGCAATAGGTGATGGTAGGTAAACCAGATTCATCAATAATACTTTGAATAATATGTTTCACATTGTGCAGTACATAAGAAATAACACATCAGATAAATTTCAATTTTTGTAAGTTAGTTAATTAAGAGTGGCCTGTCAATTGTAGCATTAAGAGACCCCACAGGTCTGAGGAAGTGTCTTTGTTGAATTGATCAGTGTCCTTTGTCTGCTTATCAAAGTTAACTTTCCAGTAATATCTGGTAAACCACCTTGAACATAAGTGGTAAGTTCAAAACTACACAGCCTATGGGCAGCTTGTTAGCCAATTATTGCTTATTTAGTTCTGCCTATCTTCTCTAGTGGACCAATACCTGCTGTTGTACTATCAAAACATTTAATTGAAAAGCATTCATGAAATTGCAGTATAGACTGAATCGTCGTTAACAGCAATGAAACTGACATTTCTTTAAGGGAAGTTATAGATTGTTGTTTTACTGCTCAACGAGACCCATTTTACAGGGCTAATTGGTGCTGTGTGCTACACTGAAATACCACACAGCTGCTCCCTGCCTTACCTGAATATGTATGTGTTATAGAGAATGAGGAACTAAACCTGCATTTTCAATCAGCAGCAATCTGCTACAGTAGCTTCTCACCCACATTCCCACTCCATATCGGCGTACATTATCATTTGGCTCCTTTTAAACATTAAAATACAATGCCAGTGCCAAAGAGGCGTCTAGCTTGAGTGCATATATAGCATCTGGTCACATTTGAACATGGATGTGTACATGCAGTGAAGCCTTACAGATGGCATTAGTTTCACACCTGGATGCAGATATAGAGCGGGTAGGTCTTTCAGAATCTGTCCAAATGTCCAATGTCAGCAGTTTTATATCAATATCAGGTATGTGAGTCATCATAACAAGCACAGAAAAAGCAATATTTCTCAGCAAAGTACTGTACGTTTAGCAGGAGTCAATTATGTGAAGAGGCTGAAACTATGTTTGTTGACATGTCAGTGTTCAGTCATTATTCTGCACCAGTATGCCATTTGTATCACCTGATTGAAAGGAGCACAAGCTCAATGACGCATTGTAAAAAGCAGCTACTCTCTAAGGGCAGTCAGAGCCCAAATGACCTGGTACATTCACCATCACAAAAAGTAGAAGTTAAAACTGTTGACCTGGAAAATGAACAATCTTTGGCCATGATAAATATAGATCAGTCATGCCTTTACCATTGGAAAAACACAGAAAGCTCGAGAACGAGGTAAGCGTATCTGTGATTAGGCCTTTATACATTTAGCAATATACGAGAGGGAAAGAGTTGTTATAAAGCAGATTTTGTATTGTGACTTTCATAATAGCGCTAACCCACTGTACTGTGATCCAAAACCATACAGTGTGCCATCATTCTAGGAACTGTCAATGAGCCAAATAATTGAATATCTACTGTAAAAAATAAAAGGCAATACCTTAAACAATTGACTCTTAGTATACCGTTAACTTACAGACATAATATAATGGCACTGAACACCTGTTTGCAGACCACAAAGTACTTTATGTGTTGATATTGTTGGCTGACCATTATACAAATCAAGCAGTATAATGGTCAAAATTGTCCTTATTCATATTTCATATCTTTAACAAGTTACTGAGATGCTGGGTGATTCCAGGTAGACGTGGCAAATCTGTAGAAAATTTTATAACATCATGTGGGAGTTTTATCGTGAAAGTAGAGGACCAGCCCGTTTGCGCTGACCATACTCATGGGTTTCCATTGCATGTAGGCCCTCTACATGCAATGCAATTGCATGTTGCTTTCCATCACACAGTAGAAACCAACTACATATACAGTGTAATAAAACGATATACCGTGGGTGATGAGTGAATCATCGCCATAATAACTTGATGATGATGAATGATCAGTGATTGTCATTGTTTAGACCCACTTAAAGGCAGGGTTAGTCATAATCGAGAAGGCTTGCTAACTTTGAGCTCAAATTGTTTGTTTTCCTATTTATGGAGAAATCAGAAATCAGAAAGAAGCAAAATGCGAGAAGATGTTTGGTGAATTTGACAAAACACGTGTTACCTTACAATTAGCTTGCCATAGCTGACTACACTTTTAAAACCTTTACACACACCAGAGAGCCACCACTATCATCTTTGCCAGTGTGTCATTCCATGTCGCATATTTGTCAGAAATGCCCCATTCTCTCTCCCCCCCCTCTCTGTCTCTGTGCCTGTGGGGGGCAACAGAGCGAGTGGCTGTCAGCGTCTGATAGAGCCGTCTTAATGGGAGCCAATGATGATTGAGGCGTACGCAGCACAATGACAGCCCATAAAGGTCACATTAGCTCTCATCGCGACAGATGGAGGGAAGAGAGAGAGGGAACAAGGTGGAGAGAGAGAGAGAGGGAGGGAGGGAGAGAGATAGAGAGAGAGGGAGAGATACCAAGAAGGACAGAAAGGTGTCATGGCAGACAGCCGGGTAAACAATTTCACAAAGGAGTAGAAAGAACGACTTTGAACCTTTTCACCTGTCATGCAAATGCAGAAGTATGTTAGTCTGTTCAGGCAAATAAATACTTGTTTAAGCTCGCAATTGACGTCATCTTTTGAATGTGACGTAAATTGTAATCCCCACGAGAGCTACTGTGGCTAAAATAGAACGAAAAGAGGGCAAGCCACCCGTCCTCTCCCCTTGATAACCTTTCACCTCTACCTTTCATATTCTCCCTCCCTTTAGAGCCCATTGACTAACAAGGTTAAGCTGTGTGATTGACAGGCAAGGTAGGTTCAACTGACAAATCAGAAAAAAAAAAACATTTTGATTTTTGATCTGATTGGTCAAAAATCTTCGAGAGCAGTAAACATCTACAGTGTATATCGACCTATAGTGTACAAGCAGAGGGTATACCAACAAGAGCAGATATACTGTATTCCTGCATTTCTAACCAATCACACTCAATGTATAGCTCTAAAATCCTACAGCTCCATTTAGCTGAAACTTGCAGCTCTGTGTTTACATAGAAAAGAGGTTGTAAATGCAGTATTCCTTGTATTTATTCCCTAGCCTCATCTGTTTGTGTTAATCTCTCTCACCTCTGGCTCGAAGGGAACACACCATCCCTATTATGTTATTTTATAACCCGGTGACACACATTAACATGATGTTGATAAAAAGCCTGTCCGACAGTGATTATCCATCACAGAATTGACTGTCAGACATCTCTCTCTCTTTCTCTATCTCTCTCTCACACACTCCAACTCTCTTCAGGTTTCATACATATTGAATATTCCAGTCATTCATGCTCAGAACGTTCTGGCTTTCGCGTTCCCGCCCCTCTCCCCTCGTACCTGCAACACCCCTGTGTGTTGAGACAAGACACGCACATGATGTATGCACTTTGAATCTATATCTGTACTCATCCAGGAAGGAAATCGTATCTAAAGCCCTTCATCTGCACTCGTTCATTACTTGTGATAAATGCAACCTCTGTTCCATGTGCTAGCTTCATGTAGCCAACGCGCGCGGCTAAAACCGAGCAGTCTTGTAATTTACACACAATGAAGCGGAGAACAAAGGAGACTCGCTGAGCAAAAAGAGCTAATCAGCGAGGTAGTTCAGGTCCGGCTGTGTTTACGACACTTTCCAGATAAAAAGGAGATTTTAGCTATAGGTAAAAGCTATAAAGGTGTTTATAATAATAACTTATCTTTTAAAGTCCATGTGGATTGGTTAATGACAGAATTACGTCTAAATTACATCTATATATAATTCCGTTCCTTTCCTTTAGGGTACTCTACTCTGCTATTTTTGATATTCAGCCAATTTTTGCAGCTCTGTCTGTGGGAATACACATCTATATGTGCAGTGGGTTCTGATACTATTCTGGCTAACTCCAGTTCCCAGCCAGGATCCAGCTCCTTAGTTTGGCCTCTGTCCCATGTGTCTGTTTTGGTTCACCTGTGTTGTTACGTAAGGCCTTCATTTGTTTCTGTTTGTTACATTCAGACAAGCGTTTGGCATTATTTCCTTGTCTTCTTGCCTAGCCCGGCCCCAATGGCCAGATTCAGCCACTAGGGGGCCCCTGGGCAAGCAAATATCATCAACCCTTCATGCCTTTTCCGGCATTGGTACAATCTATAAAGTAGGGATTGCACGATTCTGTTTTTTCCCGATACCGATACAGATACCGGCACTTTGGGCCAACACCAAGTACCGATCCGATTCCAATGTTAAATTAAGTTTTAAGTTAAATTTGTGCTAATCCACATAATTGATGTGGTATTTTCACCAAAGCTTTTCAACTACATTGTATTGACAAGTCAAGGAACTGTGTCAACAGGTGAAAAAAGGCATGAAATTAATCCTTTAATGCTTTTACCTGCATTAACACTTCTCCAGTAAAGCAGTGCTTCTGCTCAACATTGTGCCTGAATGACTCTCTGCTATTGGTTCCATGCTGTCAAGTTTTAGATTCAGAAAGTATTCAGATCTCTTCACACATTTCATTAGGTTGTACATTTCATTTTTAATATTGATAAAATTGCTATTTTTGCTCAGTGCACACGGACTCGCCAGCCATCGCGAGGAGATATTCATTGACCAAGTGTAGCTTACAAACGCTTACCATGTCTTTTTTAAATCTAAACTCGATAACTAATATTGATGCAATGAACACGTTTCGAGAATGTTTTGCAAATGAATTCATCTAAAACTGAAATTTAGTATTCAGACCCTTTATTCAGTACGGTACTTTGTAGAAGCTGCTATGTCACCAATTACAGCTGTTGGATATCAAAGGTATACCTCATTCTTCTTGGCAGATCATCTCAAGATCCATAGCACTGGAAGGGCAGCGTCTGTGAACTACAATCTTCAGGTCTCTACAGACGTTACAGTATGGGGTTTAATTGAATAAAATACTTATCGCAAAGCCACACACAGGTCATGGTCGTAGTGTAAGGTAAACCAGTCTGAGGTTACATGCTCCCTGGAGCAGGTTTTCTTCAAGGACCTCTCTGTATTTGGCTGCATTCATCATTCTCTCTGTGTCTGCCACTGAGAAACACCCCCATAGCAGCATGATTTGACCGCCCCATTTCAATCAGCGAGGCTTTAGGGTAAATAACAGAAATGCATTTGGGTTTAATTCAATACATCTTAACAGCACCACAAACTACTTCCTCCAAAATGAACACACAGTTAAATTGCCACTTCTCTGTTTCATCGTAAGCTGAACATAATAACAATGGTGAAAGGGAATTTATTACTGGGTTGTTTTTAATGAGACTGCATTAGTTTTAGTGTACTGTATAATGCTGGTTTGCTTATGGGGCTGCAAATGAGTATCAATATTCCATGCTGCTAATTTCTCTGTCATAATTATATAACACATTTCTTCTACTCTGAGTTATTGTTGGACATTTTGTGGCGCCATGGAGACATTATTTCATATACTATGTACGTACAGTACATGAAGTTGAGTTTGAACTTACATGGTGCCGCAGATGTGTGCAAATGGACTTTTAAATAGAACAGATCTACCTGGCTGGTAAATGTCTTTTTCACTGGGAACAGGAACAGCAGCAGCTGAAGTTTCTGGATAAATCAGATAACAAGTTCTTTGAGCACATAACCAAACGTTGAACAGATCATTCTCATACAGAATGGAGAGCACAGCCAGTGCTTTACTGGGGCTCATGGAACGGATTGTAACTGCAATGGAAAAACAGCAGTGGAAATCTCAAACACCCTCCACCCCCCCCCCCCCCACACCCCCTCTCCCACACACACGCGCACACACAGTATATTTATAATTGTATGCACCATTATTCATATTTGTATTACTATCACAAGAAAGCCGAAGCTAATGGCAAATAATGTAGTGAGTGCTGGTTCAGGTTTTCTGCATCAGGAAACTATACAGAAATGTTCTATCAAAAAATACAAGCTATTGTTTAATATATATTATGCTGGTTTCACAGAAATGGATTTAGACTAAGATCCTTTTTGAATGGTGATCTTCATTGAATTTTGCTTTTAGTCTTAGACTAGGCTTAATCCATGTCTGTGATAATAAAAATAGTAACATTGTGGCACCACTCTTCGTGGGTTTTCCATATTGCAGCTCAGACATAAGATTCTTCTTCCTTATGGCTCCCTAACATACAAAATCCCAATTTAAACACGGATCACCAGCATATTCAAAATTATAAAGGTAAATTGTAATGCTTAAAATAAATGTAACTGAAATGAGTAAATAAAGCAGGCTACTGCACTAGCATCACACTGGAATTACGTATACAAACTTGGTGAGTGACTAACAGCCATTGAAAATCTACTTCTCAATTTCGGAAAGGGCTGTCGATCTTACAGGGGTATCAGACAGACGTTCAGTCTCCTGTGTGATGTAGTGCTGATGGACGGAAGAGGCTGAGACCAGGTCCTTCCCTGGCCTCTTCTTGCCCGGCTGCTGTGTTTGGCTCATAGGTTTGGCCAGCCAGACAGAACTACGAAGTGTCCTGATGGATCCAATCTTCTTCCAATTCAAATTACTGAGACCACCAGAGCATAGACTTTTTTTAAAAGCTGCAATTTGAAAATACAGTTAGATGTGAACAACTTCAGTCTCAGAAATTAATGAGGAGTACATGTTTCAGTGTAAATGATTGCCATCACAAATATGATATGGGTGAATGGGCATTATACAGTATAGTTCACTAATACTAGAAACCAATGGTCCCTCCTGTCAAATCTAAGGAAGGTGAAAATTGTTGCAATGATGGCTAAGGTGACCCATTTAATGGGTAAGTTAACCTATGTCCTCTTGCTAACCTGATATTTTCCCATTGCATTATAATTTGTTATTCTGGTCACCAACATAGCAATACCACAAAGTAACTACTAGGTAGCAGCATAAGAGGAGAGAGAGACCTGTATTACCATTAATCTAATACGGATGAGTAAGGTCTGCTTTGTCCATTTTCTTCAAAAAGGAGTTAAAGGCAGGGTCAGTCATTCTTGCTAACTTCAGCTCACCGTATTGCTCCTCTGCGGCAGCGCCTCACGTCGAAATGCATTGTTAAACAAAATGTTGCGCTACGGCTTTGTTGATAGGAGCACTGTTCCCCACGTTTATGTTACTATTTATGGAGCCAGGGCTGTGTGGAAGTATCAGATTATTTTTTCAACACAGAACGGTAAACTAGCGAAATGAGAGGCGGCATTTGTTGAATTTGACAGAAAGTGTATTAGCTTACATTTAGCTTGCAATAGCTGACTATACCTTTAATGAACATTCCACAGTGATCATCAACACATGGGTTGCCATGTATCGCTCACCTTCAGAGACACATTTTGCTTGTCTGAAAGCACTGCTTTTCCCTCTGGTTCAATTGATTGCAAACCATTTTGACGGTTGCTGCATGCTTTGTCAGTTCACATATTCATAAAAATGGGTATGGAAAAGCACAAGCTTTGCCTACTTTGCGAATCTCAAGGACGAAACAGTTGAAATGTGTTGCATGGACAAGCAGTGTGCAATGAACCGTTCCCAGTGAGTTCAGAGCTCTGACGACTATTTGTTATTGTCCCGACTAACTGTACAATAGATGACAAAAAAGAGACACAAACACTTGTCACTTGTTGCATATGTTACTGTAAAATATGTCCCCTTGTTACTGTAAAATATGATTTCAGCTATCATAGGCTCTATGGACATTTTAAGAATTGCTCTGCAGCGCAACTTGTCTGGGATTGAAAAGTATAGAACGTGTCTCTGTTGTCAACAATCCAATACATTGTTTGTTGTGTATTGTTTTATTTGATTTATTCATTGTGATGTGTACTGCACTTAGGTCAGCATTGGCTGTTTTTAAATGTGCTTTATAAATAAACTGACTTGACTTGACTTGTGTCAATGCTCAGTATATGTTGCTCAGTAAAATATTACATTTATATACTGTATATATACTTATTTTTGCCCCGCCTAGAAGGCTTTTGAAATGGACACTTTTGTCGCTGTAAATCGCCAAATAGCAGCCGAGGAATTAGACATCTGGAACTCATAGAGATTGCATTGTAGTGACTGCGTTTAAAGGCAGGGTCAGTCATTCTGGAGAACTCTTGCTAAATTCGAGCTCAAATCAAAATAAGAATTGAAGTGTCGCCCCACACATCGAAGCACATTGTCAAGCAAAATTGAGTGAACATGACTTTGTTTTTGTTCCTATATAAGAAGCCAGGGCTGTGCAGAAATGTCAGATTCTTTTTTCAATACGCATACGGTAAGCTAGCGAAATGCAACAAGATATTTTGTGAATTCAACAAAATGTGTATTATCTTATCATTAGCTTACAATAGCTAATTGTAAATACCTTTTGAATAAAATTACCTTAACATGAAGGTCTACTAGAGCGGGTGATTTTCAAGCGGGCTCTACCCTCACTTTCCCCCTTTGGTGGCGTATCGCCCAATCACCCCTAGTAACAAACCGCCGCTGTTTGAAACGCAAACACACTACACACCAAGAGGGAACCTCCAGTGCTGAGGAAATGCCCAAATCTGCAGTTCCTCAAATGGCCACTTGAGGCTGTCTGCAAAAGGGAGTTAATCCTCAGACTCCCATATTAAAATGTTCAACTTTACAGCAAAAATAAACATGTTTACAGCTTGGTAAAATAATAATAAAAAAGTGGTCTCTATAGCTAGAACCCATATTTTTGACAATATTACGGGGTGAATTTTTTTATAACTAATTTGTTAAAAATACAAAAAGCATACATTTACCGGTATCCCATTATAAGAGATAAAGGGGATAGGGGGGAGTTTCAGGCAGAGTCACATACTGCAACGATGGCAACGGCCAGAGCCAGCAAAGCTCGTTCTTCAAACCCGTTTGTGAGCAAAGCGTTTGACGTCACAGAGGGTTTGTCCATACAGTCTGTCAACACACACTTAGTCCTGTTCCTCTTTTGGCTTTTTCCTGACAGATCATATTTACATTGTGCACAGAGGTCATGCTGGCTCAGCATGGTGACTTGGAGGCTCTCTTCCCATGCTTGTACCAGCTATCTACAGGTGAATCTAGGCCCAACATCTACCTACCTAAGATTATATTTTAGTCGCTGTATCTCTGGTATGATTTAACTTGGGTGACAAATTACTAGCTTGTATTTATTAGTGCTGTCCAAGTGCTATAGCCTATTGAGCGATTAGAACTGAAAAGGTCCACATGTTTTCACCCCTCTGCCAAACCCATTGATTTTTAGACCTTTTTATACCTCATGAGACAAGAGCGTGTGACGGTTCGCATATTTGATCCTTTCGGCTTCACAGGAGCTTTGTGGAGATATATGTAGGCTACTATCTATTCGGATTGTTCTAACCGGGTGCTCTTACCGAGCCTTCAAAAAATGAATGACTGACTGATTTTCATCTGGTCGGCTTGTTATAGGGAAAAAAAGGCCAAGCGTTTAGCAAGGAGAAGGCTAAATGTATGTGGGACAACTCCACACATGTGAATGTGTACATGTCCTTTAGTGTTTTGAAAGGCGTCCTGAAATTAAATGTATTATTATTATTATATTTATACACAGATCCCAAAGAGATATTTATTTCAGCAACTAATCAAACATGGAAATTAATTTATTTGTTTTTATATTTGAGAACAACATTTTCAGAGGTTTTTATATTATACAACATAAGAATAATTCCTCTTCATTTGATACAGTAGGCTTCTCAAATGGCTAATTAGTAGAAGCAGGGGCGATTCTAGGATCAGACCTTTAGGGGTCTCAGCCCCTAATGAGAATGTGATCTATAGGCCTTCATACAAAGACATCTAAATCACAAATGTCACTGTAAGCCTATCAATCATTAATAAACCATAATTAATATGTTTCTATGTTTGCTTTTCAATGGGATATGTTAAGCAGTGTGTCTGGGTGTTTACCCCCAGGACATTTTTAGTATCAAACACTTCCATTTCCTGCATTCTGGTAAACTTCTATGCACCCATTTGTGCCTTTTATGCACCAATTTCTGGTGGAAATATCTCTAAAGCAAAAGAAAACATTCTGGAAGTGGTGACAATTTAAAATATAATGCAATATAATGCCATAAGGGTCTCAAGCATTCTGCATTGCTTTAAAATTCTCCCTCGAAATATTCACCTGTGTAAGTTCACAAAATGTAATGTTAAAGGGCTGAAACTTCGCTTAAATTATTTCAGAAAATAAAATGTTTAAATTATTTTTAGGGGTGCTGAAACTAATTTGAGGGGTGCTTGAGCAGCACTAGAAAGGGTCTAAAAATGCCCATGAGTACAAGGCGGATGAAGATATGTCTAAAATTTAAGAGTAGTTCCTTGAAGGACAATGTTTTGTTTCTGGAAGGCCATCGTTGGACAGACACCTCACAAATCACAGTCTGAGGTTTTGCAGTATCATTCATGTCCTAACCACATAAGACAAACTCAGTGGATTATTCAGCCTGAGGTTAAACTTTTTTGCCTTTAATTCTAATGTGACTTCTCCATACACAGGTGTTTTCACAGGGTGCTATAAGACTGCAGTTCCAGCAGACCTTCCCCACAGCAAACTAAAATATGAACTCGTTAAACTGCACGAGAACATTAATAACATTTTACGCAGGCATGATGACTAAATTATTTAAAAACATTTTTAAATAGTTTTTAAAGGTCTCCTGTCATAAATGCTTTTCCAGTTGTGTGGTCAGTATATGTTTAAGGGAACCTGAAATGGCTGAACTAATTTTTTTAAATGGCATTTAGCCAAAGTGAATCTAGTCAGATTGACACCAATCATCTCTGACCTATCCTGCAATGCTAAATTCTGTTCAAACCTAAGGGAGAAAAGTAAAAGAATACAGTTGAAAAATGTAGTGGGGAATATGTAGGTATTCATTAATTTTAAAACATGTACATGTGACCTTGAAACACTATTATCTTTTATTTTTTCTCAATGTATTTCTCTCAAGGGCCATGTACAAAATACAACTAATCTCAAGAGAGGAAAGCTGCGTTGTACCAGATTTAACTAGCTCACTTCCATCTGCAGTGCAGTCCCTTGGCATGTGAATAAAACTATATCTGCATATACAGAATCTGGATAAAATGTAGATTCCTCTAATAATTTGAGGAGTCTACAAATGAAATTACAATTCTTGTGATATGATTTAACTACCGTATCACACAAGGCCGTATCACACTCCTCTACTCTCCTCCCGTTAAATATAAGGACAGTGTATAAGTCGTTCACTAACTCTCCACCTCCAGTCCAGCCACATACATAGCTGTGTTTCATAAACAGTACATTGGATCAAATATGGGGTTCTGGGTGGGACGGGGGTGCTCCACATTGATCTAAGGCGACTAGAGACAGATGGTCAGATTGTCAAACAGGAATACATGCATATATCGTGAGAACATATTCATTACGTAAGTTACCGTGCCTCCGATTCACACGCTATGACGACGCAGTCACACTCTCATTTTACACAGGAGGGGGTGGCTGGTCCTTGTTTAAATTATGAATAATTGCAGACAACCTTGGCAACTGCGGTGCTATTTTTGGTGTGTGTGTGTGTGTGGGGAACGAAGGGGGGGGAGGCGGGCAAATGTTCTTCAAATCATCCGCTGGCGAGCTAGTCCTTTCCTCCACTCATCACACTCTCATCTCTCTCTCTCTTCCTCTCTCTCTCCCTCTTATCTCTCTCTCCCTCTCATTTCCTCTCTCTCGCTCTCTCTCTCTCTCCCATCACTTTTTCTCTCCTCACTCATCGCTCGTCTCGAGAGGTGCAGGAGGGGTGTTTGTGTGTGTGTGCGTGAGACTGAGTAAGAGAGAGAGAGAGAGAGAGAGAGAGAGAGAGAGAGAGAGCACTGTGTTAGTTGCGCCAAGTCACATTAATGACTCAGAGTAGCCAAATTGCGCCCTCTATAGACCGGTCATCAAACTGCATGACACACAATGTGTATGTGGTTTAGCATTCGCGTTTCATCTAACAAGCACATGATGAATGTAGACTCCAGCCACCTGACAACAGTTTTGGGCATTAACTAGTTATAGTTACTGTAATAGTATTACTTTTTTCAGTAACTAGTAGTGTAACTAATTACTATTTACAAAACGGTAATAATATTACTAATCCACGTAATGCTGCATTACTGTGTTACAATAACAACATTTCTGGTCCTAGCAAACTTAGGGTAGGCTAATTGAACCAACCTGTCAATCATCTGGTTTGAGAGGCTGCAATGTTTTCACTTTGACTGATTGTCGACTCCTAAGGTTAATTATTGTTACAATGAAGAGGGTTGGCTACACAAGTTCTCATTTTTCAGAAGGCATGAGACACGGTGGGCTAGTGATTGTGAAAGTAATGTAGTAATGTAACTAGTAACTAATTACTTTTAATAAGTAAAGTAATATTACTTTTTGAAGGAATAATAAGTAACTAGTAATGTATTACTATTCCTGAGTAACATGCCCAACACTGCCTGACAATATATATTAACCAAATATTGATTTCTGTAGAAAGTTTTCTATTTAAATTAGGCAACTTATCTTACTTCCAAGAACAATTTGTCAGATTGATATTGACTTTCTGTGGCAAAGGTCAGATCAAAACAACATTATTAATATCTTCACTTCAGTCCTTACCTGGACCGATGAGTAGTTGCTTCAATGCTGCAGTAATTATTATAGTATCTATATTATATTTTGATGTTGCGCCTTAAATTAAATGTACAGCATTCAGCATAATATTCTATCATAGAACCAGTGGCATTATCAAACAGTATCATTATTTAATTGCTAGCAGCCTAAATACCATACAAAGTGCTTACTAATATAAATTGTATGTATATTAAACCCTGTTCCATTGGTACATTTGTCATAGCAGAAAAGTAATAAACTAGTTGTAAGCAACCAATATTCTGTTAGGATAATGTTGACAGCAACATGTTGTCATGGCAAACCTAACTACATTTTACAACATACTTTTCCTGTTAAAATGTAATTATTGAATTAAGCTCTACCTAAAGCAACTCTTGTTCACTCCTATAGTTTGTAAAAGTGTTTCCCACACTACTGTATTTATAAGCTCTACCTAAAGCAACTCTTATTCACTCCTATAGTTTGTAAAAGTGTTTCTCACACTACTGTATCTATAAGCTCTACCTAAAGCAACTCTTGTTCACTCCTATAGTTTGTAAAAGTGTTTCCCCCACTACTGTATCTATAAGCTCTATCTAAAGCAACTCTTGTTCAATCCTATGGTTTGTAAAAGTGTTTCCCCCACTACTGTATCTATAAGCTCTACCTTAAGCAACTCTTGTTCACTCGTAAAGTCACAGAGTTTACAGTGTCTCCCCTCAAATACAGTGACTGCTGAAAAATGTTACCCCTGCTGCTGCCCTTATTCTCATATTTTCATATAACTTCAAAATGAACAGCTGCATCACACAGCTGTTCCTCCTCAATTCGTTGAATATCTGACTCATTACTTCATTACTTATCAACTTTAGATCTTCCCTATAGTAGCTGTATGTTTGTGTGTGTGTGTGTGCGCGTGCACGTGCATGTGTGTGGAAATGAGTATGCAGGTGCGTTTACTGTGTTGAAGGACATATGGGTGCCAGGGTATTTGAATGTGTGCAGAGGAGTTGGTGCGTATTATAGGGGCTTGAGAGTGTGTATATGTCGACTAGCAACCACTCCATATCCTTGCACTCAACGCTAAGTTTCAAGTCTGAAATGTTTCTCTCTTCTCTTAATATATATA
>JAODOY010026615.1:0-23315 GCA_025399855.1 Forbesichthys papilliferus | reverse complement strand
ATTATAATCTCTACAGTATGAGTGACAACTGAGTGAAAGAAAATATAGTAAAATCAATGCCAACGTCCCCAGATAATGATTTAGAATATTACCTTTGTTATTTTACACATTTAGACTTAAAGACCTAATACGTTGCGACTAGTTCCTCATGGATATCCTGCCTCACAGTTGAAGCCCTAATCCCACAGCCAGTCCTAGGGGGCTGGGTAATATTTAGGGGGGAGGGCTATAGGCTGCTATAATGCAGACCAGCTTTTGTTGAGCCAGACAAGCAGCTAGGGAAAACATGGGGGATTTGGTGTTCATACTAGTGTGGAGGAAAAGCCAGGGGATAATGTACAGTACCTTTCTGCCAGGGAAAGACACATGAGCATATGATAGGGGCAGATGTGAACAAGCAGGTATGAAGCTTCAGAGAATAAATAGAGCCACTCTGTTTACAGTACCTGGGCATGCTGGTTCAGAACAAGTGGTGTGTATAGCGCTCATTGTAACAAGCTTATATTCAGCCCATATCAGGGCTTGGCTTTTTATGCTCGCGTCTCTCCTTGGCAACGTCATGACAACCAGTTTAAGCTCTCTCCTGTCTCCAGCCAGTCTTGCTCTTTTGTCCTTGAAGCAGGTACAGAGACAGACACCAGAGGGGTATCAGGTTATGTGCTGGCAAGGGGCTCTCCTCGCTCGCCGGGGGCCCGTGTGCCATGTGCGGTGCGATAGAGATGAATAGGACCTGTCACTTCCATTCAAATCTGCCTGTGATCACAGCCACAGCGGAACGGTGCTCAAGATAAATGGTTAATCCCAGCATCGGCAGCTCTTTACTGCCATGACAACCAAGGGAATCTCCTCCAGCAACAACTTAATTAGATCACCGCTTTGTGTATCCAGGCTGTCAGGCTGTCAGGCCGCGCTAGAACCAGCGGAACGTAGCTACGTGTCCCTTATGTGTTACTGTGGGAACCAATGGTGTGCTCCCGTTCCAGGGTGTGTCACTGCATCTTGCAGACCTTGAGGTGCATTCTGGATTGGCAAACATGTTTGCTTTTAGCTTGAGTTTTTAACACTTAACGTTTGTGCAAACAAAATGATTAGATTTCACCCTTCGTCCAGCGTCAATGTGTGTTCGCCGAGAACTACCGGCTCAGGCTATCTGCTTGTGTTGGCGGCAAACTCAAAGAAAACGGAAAAGTGTTTGAATGTGTTCTTCTTGAGCGCACCTCCGGTAAGGCCCACACTCTGGTCTCCCTTGAGACCGGGTGCAAGGAGAAGAAGAATACCCCTTCTCTTCTACATTGCAGAAAAGTGAACACTCGGTAAGGAGTTATTGTACTGGGTGTCACAAAGCCTAATGATTTATGGCTACACCAAGTCAAGTGCGGGGTCCCAGCATAAACACACACCCCACCCCTTCCCCAAGACCACTGGGGATGTAGGGAAGCAATGGGGAAGGGGGGGGGGGGGACGACAATGCCAGGGGAAGTCATTATGCATTGAATGAGACTATACATACACGGTAGCTACAGCAGCAGACAAAACCCCAGTGCTTGCACAACACTTTAAAAGGAGACATTGTAGTGCTATCTAAATGCAAAACAATAGCTTGCATTGCACACTAAAGGTTACATGCGTGCATAAGACTAAAGGAATGAATTAACTGGGAGAATCTGGGAAGCCCAGAGCAGGGTAGCTTAATTAAGTTAATTAATTAAGTTAGCCCAATCTAATACTTTTTACAAAACTGAGCCTGCACATAATTAACACAATAGAAAAGCAGATAATATAAAAAGTATATAAAAAAGATAAAATATCCACATTTTAAAGAATTAAATTGAATATGAATTCAACGTCATCCAGTCAGGACTAGAACAGACAATAACAAAAAGGATGTCAATAGACTAGATACATACTGTATGCCAGTGTATGCTGCTGTTTACAGGGACTTGTGTCTGCAGTTTACCTCGTTGAAACCAGCGTTATTTGTGGCGTGCACCCCTCTCTGCTCTCTCCCAGAGTTCTCAGTCTACCCCACCCTAACCTGACAATCCATAACCGTGCATTCAAACTGTTTGCAAAGGGCAGGTACGTTTTTGCTGACCTAAACTACGCTCGTATAGCTATCAATACGACACTGATTGGTAAATTTGGTTGCTATGCTATTCGGACGCATTCGCAATGATTCGTGACGCTTTCCACAATGACTCTCGCGGCGAAATTCAACTGACACTCGCGAGATCAGGATGGTCTCGAGAGTTTCAATTTCACTTCATTTAAAGGCTAACCCCACCCCACCCTACAGCTACACACATGTGTGTGCGGAGTGTTGTGCTTGAAGCATCAGCAGCAAACTGTGGCAAACGATTGCGGCTGTGGAGCATCAACATGCGATACTTTGTCTCCGGTCTTTACCTTCTTCACACGCAGCTCCGCTGAATCCTGTGCAGCACTTCCATTCCAGGGAGGTGATGGTACGGTACACCACCTTATAGGAGGGCCTGACCACAGTCTTGTAGCTGAGGGGCATTAACAAAGGTTCATCAAACACCATAAACCGCACCTAAACACTGCAGAGGTTAGTAGTGCTTTGACAGGCAGATCTGTTGTGATGTACAGGCAGGGAACCACGTCTGAGACCCACCTGCCTCCTGTACATCCCTGTGGCCAGTGGCATGTCTGGTAGACCCGCTGCAGAAATGTCCCATTGTGTTCCCGGCACGTCACTGTCTTAGTGACTGTATACGAACACCAGTTCCTGCAGGACAAAGGCAGAGAGAGAGAGAGAGAGAGAGAGAGAGAGAGAGAGAGAGAGAGAGAGAGAGAGAGAGAGAGAGAGAGAGAGAGATGTGAATACAATGCAATAAGGGAATGAAAGTGTTTCTAAATAGAATAGCTTTATCTTTTCCTACAGAACCGTTCATCAAGTAGGCCTATAAAATACCGCTTAAATTAAATTAATTTATTTTCTTTCAAGAGCTTAAATGGGAGGAAGACAATGGCCAGTGGAAGACAAGGGTGTAATTAAACACAGATTGAGCTTGTGTGTGCTGTCAGCACAGTATTCTTCATTTGGCGACATAATTCATATTCTTTGTTATAAAGCACCACATTATTGCTCTTAATTACTCCCAGTAACACTGTAGAGCTGTCGTAAACACAGTCATCAAATAAGATGTTCTCTGCACAGGGAAATAAAATTTCTCTGCTCATTCTTGTTCTTATCAAAACAACTTTGAGGTGTTTACACGGGTTCAATCGGCCGTGAGACTTGCAGCAGGGCATTATGGGATGTATTTTCATTACAGCTCTATCCCCTGCCAGTACACTTTCCCTATCTTTTCTCCCTGTGGGTCTCCCCTGGTCTCTCCGTAGGGAGAGACAAGGGAGTAGATGCCCACACACTGAGATTAGAGTTTTACAAGATGGAGCATCACTGGGTCATGTGTCCACTCCCTGATCCAGACAGAGATTCTCTAAGACATTATCAGGATTCCCTCTGCAGCTGGAGGGTTTGTGAGGGACCCATCCTGCAATTATAGATCCATTTACCATGAAGGTCCAAGCATGAAGATATGAACGTCAGGAGTCAAGACACAAACTATATGTCTCCTAGTCTCAGTTTCTTCTGTCCATTAGCACTACATCACATAAGCAACTCTGTGCTGAACGTCTAAAACATAGACCCCCTGTAAGCTCCACACGGGACTCTCAGATTTTCGGGAAATAACTCAATTTTACATTGGCTGTCATTGTCCTGTCATTAGGCTTATCAAGTAATTCCTCATTATAAATGTAACATCCGACTTGGTCATTGAGTTACATAGTTGGTTGTTGTGCATGTCAATCAAAATGCCTTGCTTTATAAGCAGGCGGGTAATGGCGCAGTTAGCCAGTGCTGTGTCCCAGATGTATGTCATGGCTGGACAAGTTTCCCTCTCTTAAACCTAAAAGTGTCTTTCATTGGGCCTTTTAAAGAACACAGGATCGTTTTTTCTATAGCTACGTCAGAAGCCTGTGTTATTGCATCTGAGGCCTCTGAGCTGCCTACTACAGCCGGTAGAATTGGATACAGGCCTCGTTTAGCATCTCTGAGCAATCGTGTGGTCGTTGGTCGTGTGATACCAGTAAAGGTGAGGTTAGCGATGCTGGGGAAGGTTTGTTGATATTAAAACAAAAACACCTCGCTTATCAATGTCACAGGGTGCTTGGTAACATAACCTGCTACTTTATATTACATAATTACATGCATACATACATTAGATACACTGATATATTAGTTTATTCTTTTATTTTATTTTACCTTAAAAGTATCGTAAGTGAATGTAAGTGAATGTAAGCTAATACACTTCACGTCAAATACACCAAATGCCTCTTCGTCTTCGCAGTTCGTTAGCTTACCATGCACTGTGGTGGGGGCTGAAAATACTATCTGGTACTTCTACACAGTCCTGTCTCTGTGAATAGGAACACAGTGGCGAACACCCCTCACAACAACAATGCCTTGCCCTTCGCAATGTGTTTAGAATGTGTGGGGCAGAGGAGGAAGCACCTTATGGCATTTAAGGGAGAGGTGTTTTGTAAGGATTTAGATGCAAAGTTAGAAAGTGAGCACGAGAACGACTAGAATCAAGGTGGAGGGAAGGAATTATTGTATGGAAAACAACTAAACCAACATATGGTCTTTTTTTTTAAACTATGAACTGTATAACCATGTATTTATGGAACCATTAACATTCATAAACATAGCTATGGTAGGCCTACACGGGAACCACAATGGAGTCTGTGTGATGCAAACAACACATAGCTACACTTTGTGTGTTCCACTGCCAGGTTTGTTTGAAACAGTGGGAGGGTGCATCTACCAAAGACTGTTTGTCAATATGTGGGACCATATGTTTGTGTGTGAGAGAGATATTTTACAGTTTACACTAGAGGAAAGTGCCAAAGGGAGAGGATACAATGCATCCAACAGTGGCCACATGCTGCGGTGCCCGCACACAGACTTCAACCGGCCAACTGCCAGCCTCCCCTTGGGAATACCTGAGATCTTTTATAGGACTTCACAAGCACGGCATTTCACTTTGATAAAACATGTGAAGAGCCAGCCAACACTGGCATCGTATATATTGTATGTATTGTATATATTATATGTATGATTGACAGTATTCACGGTATCATTATCTATGCATACTTAACAATGATATATAATATTTAATAATATAATATTTTCACATTACTGTCACAATAGTAATGTGAAAATACATCTATAATAAAACAGTGGTGGGTCTAATAATACACACATCATTCACATCTTGTGAATAATGTATTAGACCCACCATACTACTATATGTTCCATCCACAGACAGACCGAACAACAAGCCTATAGAACCGTACATTAAAACATTAATACACCACGCATTTCCCCGCTTTACAAAAAGCTCTACGACAGGAACACTCAAGCAGCCTCTGGTGGCCTGTGGTCAGGTAGGGCTGGGGAAGGGGGGGGGGGGGGGTCGCTCCATGGTCTCCTCCCCACCACTTATCCTACAAAACCAACAGATAAACATCAGATTCCCAGGCTAAGGGAGGCCACAGACCCACCTGGGAACAGTCACCAGGCGGTTAGGAGAGGAAGTGGGGGTGAAGTTTATGACCCGACCCCCCCAAACCCCGACCCCCCCCGCTCCCCTAGTCTTTGCGTTGCACTTATTTCATTAGGAAGGAATACAAACCAAGACATGAAGCCTCTGAGGTGACAGGAGATAAACACCACTTCAGCCCAGGAACAGTTGATATTGATATAGCAAGACACTCAATAACATGCAGCTCAGGACACACTTGTCACCTTTTTCACCATGTAGCGAGCGATAGCTTGACGCCATTGGTTTCACAGTGTGTGACGTCAGCCGTTCGCTAGCTAGCGTCCCTAATTTAAGGACGGGGCAGTTTGAGTCTTCTATTAGTCTTCTATTTCTCCGGACAAAGAAAACCCGGGTTGACTACTGTGGTTAGCTAGAGAGCTACTTAGGGACAACATAGAGCATTACGAGTGCCAGGAGACATTGGGGCATAAACGCTCACTGCTCCCATTCTTTCCCTAAAAATGCTTTACAGCCGGCACCCTCGCTGCAGGCGTTTCACTGCCAATGGAATCCCCTCCAGTGAGTATCAAGTCTCAGTATAAACAATGCAGACGCTGAATGCTGGGCCTGAACTAAGAAGCACATCAGACATCTACAGCAGTTACACACATCACAGCCAACGTTTTACTGAAGGATATGTCTCAATTCTTGCGGGATGGAGAAGCCATAGCTGTAGTCCATCTGTTCTGCACCACTACCGATGGCAAGAGAGTAAAACAGTTGGGGTGGGGAAGCAGGAGGGGGACACGCAAATTAGTTCTGAACCCCAAATGAGCTCCTTTAAGGAGCAACTGCAGCGCCCGCGGTTCAATGTGGATGGGGGAGTCGTGCACTTTACGCTCTGCGTCTGTCATTACCATGTGAAGGGAAAGCTGGTATGGAGGCCACAGCTCGTAGCCAGGCCCTCGATAACAGATCTGGGGGGCGAGGAAGGCAAACCTCTAGACACGGCGCTGGTGAATAACATCCAGGTGCATGTCCTGCTGTGCTTCCTGTTCCTGTACTAGGAGTCGCTCTAACATCCCTCGCCTGTGGGACATAGCTGACATACCCGGCTCTGCTTTATAGCTAGCTACCTCCGCGGTTAGGAATAGTCTGAAGGCGATGAAGAAGGAGAGTAGAGGCGGGCGTTTCAACAAGCAGGTTTGAATTGCAGTGGGATAGAATTAAGAAGGAATTTCCTCCAGATTTCGAGCTGTGGGAAAATCAGTTGCAAACAAAGGACAATAGACAGATGTGGCACCCCTCCAGAGAGGAGAGGGTAGGAGAAGGAGGTCACTTCATCGTAGGAGTCAGACAAAGGGGGTTTCCCATGGGAACCAGGAAGGCGGAAGGAGACAAACGAGATCCTCGTGGATGACATTGTGAGATAAAACAGTGAAGCGCCAGCGAGGGTGTGTAAGAGACAAAGACAGTCACGTTAATAACGAGAGAGAGAGATGACGTGGTTATGACACCTCGTTTATAAACCCCTCATTAGGTTTATACTTGAACTTAAGATAGTTTCCAACAGCATGATGCACTTTACTTAAGGTTCTAAGACGGCCATCTGCACCTTGTGCACCTGTGATCTATAATTCTAAAAATTAACTATGAACTTAAAATAAGTGATGGCACCTACTGTAAAATGTTGCAGGAGCAAAGAATCCCAGAGTGTTTGGACCCTGTACAAGAATTGCTTGATTAGGCTACAGTGTGTCTTCCTTTGCAGATATAATGATAATTATATTTGTAATGAGATGACAGCGATATAAGCCAGGTGCACTCTTCTCGTTCTAAAAGCACATTTCAATGTCAGTCTAATAATTCAAGAACCGTCATTATTAGGCAACGTTTTTCTAATTTGACAAATTAAGCTGGTAACTGCCTCTGAAAATAAATGAATATACCTGTGCAGCTCTACATACATATGGTCACAGATTAATGGGAGCGCATACTGTATATACTCGTAGATATAAGATCAGGCGGCATTCTGCTTTAAGGTATGTGATTTAACCTTGAGAATCCCTGCCCTCTCCCTTCCCATGTCTGAAGCGCCGTGCATACGGCTATACGGTCAGGTTAAGGATTATGTGATGAAAGGCGCAGCAGGCTAGATGTGAGATCAGAAGAGGCCACCCTTTTAACACATCACTGCATAAACATAGAGCTCATATAATCATCAGGAAAGACAAGGGGGACTAAACACTTAGCTGCCTATGCTACACAAGGAATAACACCAGTTAAGAACTTGCTGTTAATCCCCTTTTTTGTGTTTGGTTATCCAAACAAAAGGCATATCTGGTTTTAGACATTCCTGTTCATTTTTCTTCTGTGGCAAAGCCTTCCCCAGCCCTCTAAAATTAACATTTATTGCCCCTTTTACTGACTACATCTCCTTGACTTTGCTGAATGACTGGTTACATGGTTTCACGGTGGTTACCGTGGTGTGACACAGGAATGCCAGAGCACTTCATGCTAAGCCCACACGACTGCCACACTATAAAACCCTATAGTGCCACTGTTTGGCTTTGTTGACACGCCATAAACATGCCTGCTGTGATAGATCAGGCCAGACAGCAGGTGGACCGTGCCCCATGAACCCACGGACCCCTCTGACTCACACAACAGCGGCTCTCTGCCCATTGATCTTTCCATCCTGTGTGTCGCCCACCGCGGCTTTCAAACGGCAGCAACCTGACCGACATGTAAACTCATCCCCGCTTCCTAAAACAAGCCCAGATGCGGAGTGAACTCCAGCTGCATGTGTTTAGTAAACATGTCGCCGAGTGACTGTGGGGGAGGCCGAGGGGGAAGGGGGGGGTTAAGTCAGCGGAGCGAGGCTGGGACCCTTCAGACCACCTGGACACACCCAGCAGTTTTTTTTTTAAATACTTTACTAAAGAGAAGAATGTAAAACCCCCAACCCACTAAACACATAGACACATGCAAACATACACTTAGATTGACATAAATATTTATGAGATGGAGAATGACGTCTCATTAAGTATTGGTGGAACGTTTTATGTACCCAGGATGAAAATTATTTTATGGTGTTCATTTCTGTTTTGTTTTGTTACGTCTTAGCTTCTTTTCAGATCAACATATGCTTCACATTTGTGAAACAAACGACAGAAACGATCACTCCCTCATTTAAATGACGCCTGACATTATCCGACCCTACTCAGTTTAAAACACAACCCTTTATTACTCATGTACACAACACAGTCAGAACTGGGTTGGTAAATGACTTGGAAGCATGGTGGCAAGTCCAACAGCCTACTGTCATCATGTATTGAGTTTGAGTTCAAACCTGCTACATTATTGGAGAGAACACCCTGGCAGCTGAGATGCAGCAGATGTTAATGATAGTCTGGGCGCTGCTGTGGATAAAGAATTAAGAGCAGAGGATGTGGAGCTCAGGAGATCCAGGGCCACACAGAGAGACTGTAGGTATAGTATGGACAACAATGTGATTGGAGTGAACAGAACTCAGGCTGTTTGCCTGAACAGGAAAAAGGAAACCAACTGTCAGGAAGACAAGGGCCACTAATGGTTAGGGATGGGAGTAGCTCTGAATAAGTCCATAAATAAGGACAGCAAAAGTGCAAGCTATAGTATGTCCACATATAGCCAGGCAAGATAATAGCGTTTAAGGAACTATAGGTCACCTCTACAACAAAGAAAGAAAGGACTTTTTATATATAATTATATATTTATATATAGACTATAGTTTATATGTAGCCTTACCCTTACAATACAGTATCTGAAGTGTTTTCATTTATAGACAGCCCCTCTTACCGCTTGTGATATACCGAAGCTGTCTCTCTGTTCAGTTGCGTCCCAGTAGAGTAGGTTTTGTACAGTCCTGTTCTCCAGGTCCCCTGAGCACATGCGGTCAACCACAACACCAGCACAGTCCAACATAAACTTTTTCTGTAAAGCGCGGACGCGCATTCACTCTGACACGTTCCCATTTCCGTGGCGTCAAACGTGTGCTACTGCCTGAAAAGTTTCTAATAAGATTATACCAGCTGGAAAACTGCCGGTGGAGTTTCCAGCTCGAAGAAAATAGTCAAATAGTCAAAGAAAATAGCGATTTGTTTCTAAAAGGACGCGCATCCCATCCACTTATAGTTCGCAATCATTCACTTTATAAAATTGACAAAAAATTACTGCCACTAAGTCGAAGCTAAATTTAAATAGAGTAACATATCAACATTAATAGAATAGATAATGCAGTAGTCGTTGAGTACGCAAACAATCTTGCTTCAGCTTTATCCAATAGTTCGGCGTGTCGCTATTGATTGCTTGAGCAAAACCACGACGGCAGTGCGTTTGTTCTCTGCCTCCCACTGACTGCGCGCATTTCAAGACGAGGCTCAGTGTGCGTGAAACGGTTTTATAGTCACCTCGACTCATATAAATGCACAACTGAAGTTCTTATAGTCTACCCTGCCCAGTGTTGATGCATTACGTAGACCCATAGTGGTTTAATTATTGCCTGTTAACTTCTCGGGGTAGATGCGCCTATGTCATGGATATATAAATAACAAATTAAGAACCATCCCTAAAATCCCTATCATACAATGTGTGATGACATTGTCTACATTTACAATTGTATTTTCACGTGGCGTAAATAAAAACAGTAAAACGTAAAAAGTAAAACGTAAATAAAACAGTTTTGCTGTTGTTGTTGGTATAGGCAATTGCCACCAGAAGCTGTAGTCTACAGAGTCGCCTACAGTATATGGCAAATACAGGAGAACATTTTAGGTTTCCGTCTGTGCCCACGGATGTGAGACCTGTAGGGTTACAGTAAGCAGTATCCACAGGGTGGTGGTAGGCCTATACTGCTCTAAGCCAAACACCTGGCGCAGCAGTTACAGTCTGAGGTCAAAGTATATGTGGTTGGGGTGAGTATTTCTCATGTCTCATGGTGGGCCTAGTTAAAGTCTTCAGGCCATTGGTCAGAAATGGGAGATCAATTTAAAGCAACTGCATTACACTGAGAGTGCATGGCCTGACTGCAAGTAAGTGCTGAGTGACTGGCACCACTCTCCACTCCACCCCCTACAGAGAACAGTTAAAATATTAACAGCTATTAACAGCTACCTGATAACTTGAGGAGTCCACATTTAAGTTTCAGATTATAGCACTACATAAAACTGCATAATACTGTAAAATTTAGTGAGAATGATATGCGTGTCAAACACCAGAACAACAACATGCGAAATAATACCCACCCCCGCACCACCTGGCATTGATAACCCATTGTGGCCCCTCGTTGAAAACGTTAGTCCACCTCAGGGTATCAATGGAATCAATCAATCAGACCAATTGTTTTGATTTAAAGCTGTGGCATGGAGACAATATTGGGCATTTAAACTGGCAACGTCACTAAAATATACAATTGATAAAAACGTCACTCTTTTGTTCATGTTTACACGGTAGCACAATCTGGTCGGTGGTTTCTTCCTAACAAGTCTGGCCACCCTACTGTAATTCCATGTTCCAACCACTAGTAGCAGCATAGTACTGTAGAAAACCTTTACCGACTACTCTTGTTTTAACCACACTGTAGAGTAGAACACTAGCAGAGGCAATTTCTTTCTCCTCCTGACGATTTACCCTAGATTTCAGTAGCCTGCATATCATCTATAATTATTATACATATTTTGGTCCTGACACACACATATATTTTTTATTTTTTAATTATTTACTTTAATTAATGTAATATGTTATAAATAACATATGGATCTGTATTGATATTGTGTATAGGCCTATATTTTTGATTAGACATCCAAGGAAGGCAGGGGAGAAGTGGGAAGTAATTTTTTTTATTGTGGGTAGTGACAATTATTCTAGATTAATTCAAATGAGATTTCGGTGATAACTATTTGGGAGTAACACATGGCACCAGTTAGGGACAGTGATAGCTCACAGCTGCTATGTGCTTCCACCTAGTGGATAAGACAATATTAGCTTATTCACATTATAGCAATCAAATCCCTAAGGTACCCCTAAGGAGCTCAGTAGGCTAGATACTTCCTTTCTTAATTTTCTGACCGCCACACTTTTTTAAAAATGTGTAAATGTAAAATTCTAAGGACTATAACCTCCTGCTTAAATATATAAGCAGTCCACCCAACATATAATGCTTCACTCCTGCATTCAATAATATTTATTTATGCATTCACAATATTATACACTTACAGATTTTTTAAATGCCCTTACATTAATACACACATACAGTACCGAAGACAAGTGCTGCTTTCCCTGTCACATTCTTCAGACCAGCTCTTATCTCATCCACTGCACTGCAGTCTGCAGTTGATTTATCTGCATATCAACTGCCTTGAGATGTCATCGCATGGCTGACCTGGTCGTACATGGCTCTTCTCAGATGTACAGGTACAGTGGTCTAGTTATGCTTTCTCTGAAATCCTTGTCTTCTCATAAATACCTTAATCTCATTTCCCTGCATCTTCATGTTAGTTTGTTGGTGTATCTGGCAGAGAGTTTTGGGTGTTTGTTCTGGTCTCCTGAGCACCCACTCTCTATGTCTCCGATATTTTAGGTCCTGGATCATGAACTTTAGACGCAAGGACATCTTACACTCCCTGAGGATTTCGGTAAGTTGAGAGAAACATCGGTTCATGTGATTTCTTGATGTCCCAAAGTCCAGGTCCTTTCCTACAGTGCTGAGCAGCTTGCAGACACACTCCAGGGATTGCTCTGTACGCTTCTTGAGCAGTGTGTCCACACAGTGGTGCATGATGGGCCAAGTTAGCATCTTCAGCTTGTAGAGCTCACCAATAAACTTAATTAATCCAATAGAATGCAGACGGACCTTGTCCTTAACGTTCTCAAGCTCTTCTAGGGGAGGTTTCCGCATCATAGCTGATGAAGCACATTCCACCTTCCTTTGCTTCTTCTCTAACACCACGTCATATTCCTGCTCCCTCTGAAACTCCTTCTTGCAGCGGTCTAACAGCAGTTTTCTGAAGCTTACTGTGGAGTGTTTGTTCGTCCTGAGCACCTCAAGGGTGGCAAGTCTTTGACACATCAGTCCATATTGGAAAGAGAAGTTGGGCTCACGGATGGCCTTATCAAAAATTAAGTCAGTGACTCCTTTTAGAATCTGCTCTGTGTCAATGGCCAGCTCCGTCACTTGTTTCATAAGTCTGTCAAACATCTGAGGTGTTAATTTATTAAGGATGCTCTGTACTTTCTTGAACATCTCCTCAGTGTGACTGAGTTCTCCAGGGCCAACCCTCTTCATGCGAGGTCTCCAAGCATTCTCTGCTTTATTTAGTTTGACATCATCATTCATGGAGAGGCCTGTGATGACTTTCCATGATGTAGGATTCCACTGTAGGAAGACCACCGATGTACCATTGCTTCCTGACTGTGACATCCCCCTAAATGGGAACTCAATGTAATCCAGCACAACATTATCAATAGGTTGGAGATCCTTGGGTTTTTTAACACATGCAGGCTTGAACTGGAGGGCCAGCAGAAAATCTCTTTGATAAGATATCTTTACACTGGACTGGTTCATGAACTGGGAAGCTTGTTTCATGTTCTCCTGGCATAGAAAGCTTGTTACGTGAAGCTGGTTCTTAAGTCCATTGTCACGCACAGAAACTGTCTTGTTTTCTTGCCTGGCCAGGGTGGCGACTTTGGACTGTTGTACAGCTTCCTGCAGGGAGTCCTTGTCTGCTTGCAAGGCTATTTTGTCACTCTTGAGCTGTTGGAGCTCAGTCTGTAGGGCATGGCAGTCATTTTGCAACTCATTCTTGACTGTCTTGAGCTGTCTGAGCTTATTCTGCAGCTCACACTTTTCTATTTGCCAGGTGCCCTTGGCAGTCTTGAGCTGTTTGAGCTCATTCTCCAGGGCACATTTGTCTATTTGCCATGTGTTCTTGGCCGTCTTCAGCTGTTTGAGCTCATTCTGCATGGCATACTTGTCTGTTTGCATGGTGTGCTTGGCAGTCATGAGCTGTCTCAGTTCCTTATTCAGACCATCCTCCTCTGTTTGCCATGCCTGGCTGGCAGTCTTGTGCTCATTCTGCAAGGTGTCCTTCTCAGTATTCCATGTCTGGCTGGCAGTCTTGTGCTCATACTGCAAGGTGTCCAACTGCAAAGCCAGTTCATTAACTTGCTTCTGAAGCTTGTTGTTAGTCTTAGAGAGGACATTTTTCTCTGCCTGCAGGATCTTGCTGTCGGTCTGGCAATTTAACGCAATTAGCAGTTTATCCCTCTGGTCTCGGCAGACCTGGCTAGATATCTGTAGCACCGTTAGCTCCTGCTGAAGGTTCACCTTATGGTTTTGACAGGCCTGGTTGGACGTTTTGAGCTCTTGAAGCTCCTTCTCAAGGGAATTAATTTTTTTCATGAAGGCCTGGACTACAGCCTGAGCAGGCTCATCCAGAGTTTCTATGGTTTGTTGGTCTGTGGCAGTTGGGTGGGCCAGATATGTGTTCTTCAGAAATTTGGTCTCTGCCTTGAGGTGAGTTACCAGGTGAGAAATTTTCTTTATCTTCTGCTTGAGGAAAACACCGGTACTTACTTGAGTTGCCATAGTATTGGTTAAATAGACAGTTTTTACTGTGTCACCACTCTACTGAATGTTTAAAATGTTGTCAAAATGGAACTGGCCACGCCCTCATATGGAATGTGTAATTGTCTTGGAATAGGCCATATGATGTCATTGGAACATGGCCAGGAACGCACACACACACACATACACGCACACGCACACGCACACGCACACACACACACACACACACACACACACACACACACACACACAGTAGAGGTGTACAGAGATGTCATCATCTGTTTCTGTTCAACCACAAATATCTGTATCTATGTTCCATATAGAAGACCGAAAGTAGGCGTGGTTTATACCGGAAGTCGTGTTTTTAATTAAACACATTCAATTTTTGATTGTCAACGTCAACCTGGGTGGTGGAGGGGTGTTAATTGTAACAACAATGGAGGTCAAATTACAGAGTGCAGTTTTCTGATAAATGTGTGACCTAACTCCCGCTTCTATAAAGAAATAGGAAGGGAGGTCATCTGCAATGATGAACTGTAACATATAGTATAAGGTCATTATAAGGTCATCATAAATGTTTTCCCAAATAGCAATTTTGGGTAGATTAAATATCCGTTTCTATCGCATTAACTTTTCCCTGATTGGTCTGGCAAAATGACTGTCAATAACATGAACTCGTGCACACAGAGCTGCAATAGGTTTGTATATGGGCTTTGCAAGTGCAGACAAATGGGCTCCAAAGAGAGGAGGGGGTGGGTTTTTGGGTTGTTGAAATATTACTCTATTTCCTTATACATTTTCTTTAGCTAGCTCTCGTTGCAACTCTGAAATCCTATACATACAGCAGTTCTAATCAAAACTATATGAAATTTAGTATAAATGTGTAAAAGGTTGGAGACTGGAGAGGTCATTGCGGTCATCAATCATATTGACTGTCATTTCCATAATTTTATTGTAATTTCAATATTCCTCAATCATAAGAGTTTGGACAAAGTGAGGTAACAATATCATTGATATATGCCTGCACATTTAAAAATAGAATATGGATATGTTTTTAAAATATGTTAAAACATTTGAAACAAATGAATATGTTAAACCTTTGTGAAATATCTGTCAAACTGAAATTCATGAATTCATATATTTTCTGTGCAGATTAATAACAGTATAGGGCGTGTTCTAAAAATAGCTGTGTTGGTTTCAACGTCCTGTACTGAAGGAGGAAAACAGCAGGCTTGCTTGTGTAACTTAACATTTAAGAAACTGTGGATTCTGTGATCTCGCTGTCACATGGAGGAGCTTGTGGCACATACATGTCCTGGCAGACAAACAAAGATATGGAAGAGAAATAACAGAGAGATGGCAAAATGTCATACAGGAGGGGGAAATTAACATAATTAAAACTTGTGGATTGAGACTATTAGAACATGTCTTTCTGACATATCCTGTACACTGTACTACAATATCCCTTCAATAAGGCATGTTAGGCAGAGCCCGATCAGCTCTATAGAAAGCTCTAAGAACTTACTATGAGCTGGTGGTTTGTGGCATTCTCCATCAGCTGCTTGACTGAGGGATCCTGGCAGAGGATTGAGAAAGGAACACGGCCCTCAGGCATGTAGCCCAGCTTCTTGAATATACCCACCAGGTCCTAAGAGCCAAGATACATGATATTAAATACTGAATTAGATTAAATGAGATGTGACATCACTCTATGCTGCTAGGAAAGCTGTGCAGAGCACAAGACAAATAATATAAGCATTGCTTTAATTAGAATATTTCGTACACATGACAATTCAACGTATTCAATTAGCCTTTTCCTCCATTTTATGTGACCAGACGTCAAGGCAATGACAGTTCAATACTGCACTGACATCTTGACCTTAGATGAAAATCAGGTCCTTCCGCCTCCAAAAGTAGTGTCCAGCCACTTGGTATAGTTTTGACAGTGACCTCTGACAACAATAGTTTTTCAGACGCGTTCTCACCTACGCTGTGTAAATACTCTGGCCACAGCAACAGTAAGATCAGACAATATTCGCCTCCCGTTCACTTACATTCTATGCGAGCAAATAAAACCTGTGGCGAAGCAAAATCGCATTTTCCCTTCATCCAGAGTTCAACACAGTGGAACAGCTGAATTCGCAGCCTCAACCAACATCAAGGACGTGGGTGGTTGACTACACAGGGCTGCAATTTATGTTTTCTAGGCAAAATAGTGGAGACTTTGGTTATTGCTGTGTCTAACCATAGTCTAACCGGACAGTTTTGTACAATGTTCCTAATGATAACTGCAAACTGCCCCCTACTCATTTTCCCATCACAAAACAAAAACCGCTCTGTCAAATCGGTCAAATCTGCTTGCTAGTAATCGCTGACACAGCACTTCAACCAGGAAAAGGAGTTCCGTGTGTGTCTCACCTCCTGTACAGCCTACTTTTAGCACGACAACACACAGTATGCATTTCGCACCGGAAGGCAGCGGTCTATCGCCTGCCCAGTCTTTTTTATTTGCAGCTATGTGTGACTTGTAATGACTTGTAAAAGTTGGTAATTTGCTTGTAATATGCCTTAGCAAAAGTAAGTAAGGGGGAGGAGCGATCTGTGAGATGAATCTGCGTTCATTTTTTCTATAAATAATGAAATGGAATGAAGTCATTCTTTTGACAGCCCTTGTTTGAATGAGTCCAGCATTCCAGGCAGTGTGTGTTACAGTACGTGGTCCTCTAAACCTGAGAGCTATGGCTCCGCCCACTACCTCTGTGTGCTCTTCCTGGCTCTTGCACCCTGGGTGGAAGCGGTTGCTTCCCGCCATCTGGCTGCCAGTGTGACAGATGACAGCAAGAAGAGCAGAGATGGACACTCCCGGTTCCCCAACAGTCTCCTCTTTCTCCTTATCCTCCTCTCCTTCTGCGCTCGTAAAACCCATAGCGTCCTCTAGGTTTGACACAGACTGACACACACACACGCACACACACACACAAGCAGCAAAATAAGCACACAGTGACGCTGCTACGGTGTACGCTGCAGATGTTAGTGTGTGTCCAGCCACCTCCAGCAGCCTGCTGCTGTTCGGGGGCTCCAGGCGCTGGCCCAGCACCACGCTCAGGGCTCTGGTGAAGCCCTGGCACGGATCAGGGTGGGCCGCCAGGTAGCGCAACATGCACGCGAAGTCCAGGCGAGGGGGAGAGGACGAGTGGTCGGCAAACACCTGGAAGAAGAGCTACAAACAAGCAGAATATGGAATAAACATTTGAAGATTAAATATCAATAGAAAGAACTGTTGCTATGTGGTTACCTTCCGTAGGCTGGCCAGGCGGTTATAAGGTAGCGGCTCGCTGGGGTCTTCAGCAACAGGCTGGTCTTCTATGGGGAACCACAAGTCTGTCTGTGATGAAGAACATGGAGACCTGTTTAACTCATCCTGGGCCTGGTGCAGAGTCTGCATGTCTGTCCAGACCATAGACACAATTACAGTGTGTGGTGGTGTGGTATGTGTGCCAGTGACAAACCTGTAGGTACTGTTCCCAGGTGACATAACCCGTGTTGTTACTATCAGCTGTCTGGAAGCTTTGCAGCACAGCAAGCAGCTGGTTCGGAGAGGGCATCGGCCAGGGGAGGGCAGCACTGAGCAGAAACTGACGCCAGTCCACCAGCTCAGATTTCTGAGTCAGTAGAGAGACCACCTGCGTCAGCTAGGGAGAGGAGGAGAGGGGACAGGAGAGGAAAGGAGGAGGTGGCAGGGCAGAGGACAAAGGAGAAGAGAGGAGTGGGGAGGAGATGAAAGGAGAATTAATAAAGGACAAGGAGAAAGCATAGGCCCCAGAATACTTCGTGTAACTAAAACGTGAGCCTCGTGGCAGTCTGTGACGAACGCCCAACCTGTGTTTGTGCCACGATGATCCAGGGCTCAGTCAGGGACTGAAGAGAGATGAAGTCCTGAAGCGCACATGAGAACTCCTCTTTGGGCATCAGGCCTAGCAGGGTTATGGAGATGATTATAAGTAACAAGCGGTACAGCCCGAGCAGCCACTAATGTCTCGACCAATAGGCTGTGTGTGTGCCATAGTCTGTATGTATAAATGGACAAACCCTCTGTGACGTCACGCATAGCTTTTCTCAAGAACGTATTTGAACCCCGCTGGTTCTGGCCGTCACCATCATTGCAGTACATCACTAAGCCTGTAGCCCCCCCCCCCATGCTCCCTATTCATTATAATGGGAAAATGGATGGCTAATCTACCTATCATATTTGTAACTGTACAGTTGGCATGAACGGGCAGACTATCTATAGAGACACAAACTGTTTTTTGAACCAGGCTGTAACATGTTTGTTTTTGCTGTAAAGTCGGACATTTTATCAATGATGTCTATGGGGGATTGACTCCCTTTTGTAGCCAGCCTCAAGTGACCATTGGATGAACTGCAGGGTTTGGCACTTCCGTTTTGTATTAATATCTCTGCATCTTAGTGTGTACCTGTGGGAGCGATATGGTACAGCTGTGTGTACAGGGACTCCAGCTGAGCCACGGTCAAGGTGGAGCCTGTGGGGTCCTCCTTGGGTGGGCGGACAGATGGAGGAGGGCTAGCCACCAAGCGCAGGTCCCCGTTCAGATAAAAGTCAGACCCTCCCTTAGATGGAAACAGATGGAAGGGTGGGGACATTTAGAAGAAACAACAGGCTTGGTAAATACGTGTCAGTAAATGATGAATGTATTATGAATGTAGAGCCTTTTGGGTGGACACTCCTTTGTGATGTGGCTAAGTGGTATAACAGGTACATACCAACACCAGCTCATACTTCAGCTGAGCGCTGGACTCAATGTGATGACGTGTCACATCTGTTAGCTGGTCAATACTGCGTACATAGTGAGCCAATGATATGATATGAGAAATATTATTAGTTTTTTTAACGATTTTAATGGTTATGATCTTTACACTGCCATACACCATAAACATTTTATGATAGAGCCATACATCATTTAGTCTGTATTTATCTTTTTCAGCAAAACATGCTCCAGTCAATTAATAGAAATAATTCAATCATGTATAAATAATTCAATTAAATCTATTACAAAGCTATACTCTCTTAAAAAAAAAGGTGTAGGATAAGCCTACATCTCACAAATACATTGACCTCTACTGTATATGGATAACCTTTCATTTCAGAATCACTTGGCTATGTGACTCTCTAGTAAATGGTTATTCTAGATATGTTCATCCATATGCCCCAGTCTCATAAATACCCCCCGCCCCACCTGGTCATGTCTGCCAGGTAGCGTGCTGCTAGCTGCTCCTCCATGCTGCTGTAGATCTGCTGTGCTCTGTGCTGCAGGGAGCGCACGGCATCCAGCGCACGGACCTTCAGCAGGCCCACACAGGCCAATGCAGAACACTCTGCAGGCACACACACACGTACACACACATGCACACACGTGCACACACGCACAGGCACACGCACACATGTGAGTTTCTAATGTCTGTATGTGTGCGTATGTGTGCGTATGTGTGTGTTTGTGTGCGTGTGTTACCCTCATGGGCCACTGCCGTTTCATACTCCATTTGTAGCATGGCTGCAACTAGTTGTGCGTGGCTCTTGATTGGGCTTGGTTCAGGGGAAGTGGAGGCAGGAGCTGTGGAACAAGGAGGAAGGGAGTTTATGTTTTTTTCAAAGTAGAGGATTAGGAACGACCCAAGATCACGAAAGCTCACTAAGACCAGAGACACTACTGTATGTGGAGTAGACACTTGGAGCATTTTGAATGGAGCGCTATGGGAGAATTCTAAAACGCAAAAGTGGCAGTTGGAGGAACATATCCAAGTAATAACATAATCCAAAAGAGCCAATCATCTGCTTTATAACTGCCAAGCATTAACCTATTTAACCAACCGCGTGGTTGGATTGACGCAAGCCACCTGCCTCTACTGTCTTCCTAAATAGCTGCCTGGGGCGTTTCAAAGATGGCTACGAGTGGCGAGACCCTCCTAGAAGGACTTTGGTATAGCACAACACACAATCCAGCCCCCAAAGGACATACCACTGGTTTCCTCTGACTTCGCCAAGTACGTTGGCTCGTTTGACGGCTCGTTTGACGGCTCGTTTGACGTCTCGTTTGACGACTTGTTTGACGTCTCGCTTGACGACTTGTTGGTGGATTTGGGCGACTTGGGCGACTTTGCCGCCTTGGGCTTCTTGCTCTGCCTACCTTCTGCTTCCGGGCGCTCCTCACGGACCTCTTCCTCCACCTTCACCTCCACCTCTTCCTCCACCTCTGCCTCAACCTCCTTCCTCTTGGCCTCTGGTGGGATCTACGCGGACGGGAGTGACACAGCTCAGACCCACGGGACCCAAATGCACACGCGTGGCCGTGAGCACGTGCTCTGTCCCGTGCGGTGTTACCAGGCTGGCGATGATTCTAAGCGCCTCCTGGTGGATGTCACAGATACGCTGTTCCTCTGGTGGCGGGATGACAACAAGTTCATCCTGTGTCAACAGACAACCCGTCTGTTAGGTGGTCTTACCCTTCACTGATATCGCCTCAAGAAAGACCATAGCATGCCAATAACATTAACTGATTAACTAAATGAATGAACTAAAAATGTAATTGAGAAATATAATTAAATTAGAGACTTCATGAATGAGGCAAGATGAAGTTACCTTGGAACTGGGCTCTGCGCTCAGCGGGTCTGTTTGTTGGGTGGTGAGAGGAGGTCTGTGGAGAGAACACACTGTCAGATGCACAACAGACTCTACAGACTGGGACTGGGAGATCTGAAGGGAACAATGTGTGCTAGCCATTGTTTGTTACAATAAGGCTTACATCTTCCCAGGCTTCACATCTATGTCCTTCACGTCTTCAGGACTGTAGAGGAGATAATTACACAGATTAGACACTTATTTTAAGGCCTGTTACATACGTACCTTACAATATGGAATCAAACTGTAATTGTACGCAATAGTTGTAAATGTATATAAAATACAACATAAGTATATCATATTTTATAAATAAAAACACTATAAAGTTGTACAACGAAATCTTAAAACTCGCTGTGTTAACATATTTTCATTTACATATCAAATGTTTATTACTATAGTATGTATATTTCAGCCACCTGACTCTTTTTTTTTTTTTAACATTTTTTATATATTTCTTAGATCAAATGCTCATTACTAGTATGTATAATTCAGCCGACTGTTTTATATCTTTGTATTTGCAATGTAAGATGTACTTGAGTAGAAAGGCGTCCCAAATAAAATGTATTATTATTATTATTATTATTATTATTATTATTATTATATGTGTGTATGTGGGTTATACGATAGTCTCTTGCCTCTCTTGTGTCTCCTGAGCCGGGTCCTCCGGGACTGCAGTGTCTAGCATGGGGAGGCTATTGAAGTCTGGGGGCAGCTCAGGCAGCACCTGGCCAGACATGCCCAGGTAGTAGTCCCTCAGCACGTACATCGCACTGCGGAACCTCACCACCTCTATCTACAACACAGCAGAGCACAGCAGTGAAGATGGAGCCACAGAGCCAGCCTTTACTAGCGCAACGTCAAGACCCGCCTACTTGACAAGGAGAGGTATCTTGATTTACACGCACGACGGCCAACTACGTAACCCAATGACCAAAACCGGACGTTAAACTGAAGAATATGTTGAGAAACGTTAAATAATATGGCTACTATTACCGCTTAAAATGAACAGAAATAAGTCAAATCGAGCACTGATATTAGGAAACAAAGCATTGCACTAGAGTCACATGAATGAGAGAGCTGGAATTATGTATAATAAACACAACTGTGAGTAAGAATGCTATGAGCATAATTTTTACTATCTACAATCTACATACTACACAAACTGTGGGTCATTGAGTGTGAGTAAGCGGGTCGTGAAAATTGCAAGCGGCCATTGAATGAATGAAGAACACCAATGAAAGGCGTCCGCGCTTTACTATCGTGTTGTTCTACTCATTGGTCGTGAGTAAGGCTGTGGACAAATAGCCTGCTTGTTCCTGATTGGATGGCATCCTATTTAGCCGCGTGCACACCATAGATTCTGGACCGCTCTGCTCAAAAATATTCGGCCCGCACAAAGGTACAGCGTTAGCTAAAGTGGATAGGTTTTTGAAAATGATGTTACCGGTACTTAGTGTTTGGTTGGTCTCTAAATAGATTAGTTCTCTTTAGGTGGGTCTTGGCAGTTTAAGAACCCTCTACAGCATTGTCTAATCTGCTATCACACATCCTGATAGTGCTGACAAGCTTACAGTACATATGTACAGTACATATGCACTGTATATGCATATTATTATATAGCCGTTCAACAAAAGCTACTTATGTGATGTAGTGCTGAGATGAACCGAAGAGGCTGAGACTACCGTGAAGAGAAGCCCACCTCCAGTAGGGGGCGCAGTGCGCCGTGTGCCAACTGACAAGAGAGCTACAGCACCTGCATGAGTCTAGTGTGGTCTTCTATGAGAATGGTCGTGTGGGTGTCCAGCCAGCCGTCTCCCATGAGGCAGGCCCTCTCCTGGGTGTCTTCTTCCTTACGCTGCTCACAGATCTCCCACAAGCGCTCACGCAGATCCTAGGCATTGTGAGACACTGTGAACATACCGTGTTTCTGATGACAGTGGAGTGCGTGTGTGCGTGCGTGCGTGAAGGTCGGTGCTAGTTGTGTACAGGCTGTGCTCTGTATTACATCTAGTCTCTGGTGCAGTTCTGCCATGGTGTCCTCGTCCTCTCTCATGTCTTCGGGGATGTCGTTGAAGTCCTCCTGCCACTGGGACACGAACTCCTGCTTCAGGTCTGGGCGGCCAAGGTAATGCTTATACTCCTCTCTAGGAAAACAGGTAAGATTTATGTTGGGCTGCCCCACAAGCCACAGGTGATGCTTATACTCCTCTCTAGGAATACAGGTAAGATTGATGTTGGGCTGCCCCACAAGCCACAGGTGATGCTTATACTCCTCTCTAGGAATACAGGTAAGATTGATGTTGGGCTGCCCCACAAGCCACAGGTGATGCTTATACTCCTCTCTAGGAATACAGGTAAGATTGATGTTGGGCTGCCCCACAAGCCACAGGTGATGCTTATACTCCTCTCTAGGAATACAGGTAAGATTGATGTTGGGCTG